>LKNJ01005327.1:0-47820 GCA_002120245.1 Maccullochella peelii
GGAAAAAGTCTCTTGGGGCCAGTGTGCATCACGTGACGAACCAGGAAGTTGTAATTACACAATTCGACCACTATGTCAAATTGGCTTCAAAGCCTGGTGCACTTCCTGGGGTCTTGCAGAGAGCACGAACATGTTTTCAGGTCCAGGTTCATGACAAGGGGTGGGGGGTAAACAGCCCCGCACACAGCATCTCAGCTGAACAGACCAGCGTATGAATTCACATATCATAGCATTGTTATGCATTTTACTCAATTGGTGACCCAATATTTAGGGTCGCAACCCTAAGTTTGGGAAACACTGGGCTATAACAACAGTCACATGGTTCCTCACACATTCTGTTCTTCCCATGTATGTGAATTGTTAATGCCAGGCCACAGAAAAGGTTTTTTCATGTGAGATAAATGTGACACCGGTAAGCCCCGAAGGCCAGCTATAGTTAAATACTCATCATCCTTGATTGAGCTCCGCCTGCTCTGTATAGACCAAACTGTAACGAAACTCTTGAATAAAAGAAATAAAAGCATACTAAATTAGAAACAGCTAAATATTTATTCACCAGTCAAAACATAAACTTCAAAACATGAGGTCTGAGGACTGAAATCCACACGGTGATGCATGCATGCCAAGACTTCCATTACCTGACAAGTGAGTTTCAAGGCAACCTGTAAGTGCTAAAACAGAATGGATGCGCACTGGACATACTAGTTTGTGTATTTCTATTGTGTGGGAGGGATTTTTTAGGTTAGCAATAAAAACACACTGACAGTGATGGGAAACAGATTTCTTGTAATATCCTTTGAAATCAGACCCAAAATTTATACATCAGGTGGGTAGTAGAGAGCAAGAAAAGATTATAATACAACATTGTGACTGAAAGATAATTTTCAACATATGAATTAACAGGGGAATCTATAAATAGGCAGGTCTTGGAGAAGAGCTTGCAGCATTCATGCAAGATGATGGGTGTGTTTTTGGTACATCTTTATCAGGGGAGAGGGACTTTGCAGGAACTAGGAAGGAGGAAGAGTCTATCCAAACTTGTATTCTCCCTCTGTACCAAGCAAGGGGAAAAAAAGAGTGGCAGTGGTTGTGGAGGGTTATCAGTTCTCAAGGAAAGCCACGTAGTCAGTGAGTCTGGCCAACTGCTGCTCATTTGGAACCAATGAGACAGGGGGAGGATCTGTGGAGAGAGAGGCGAAAGAGACAGAGGAGGAGAAGTTGAGTCAGAGGGGGATTCCTTGCTGTGCCAACTACTATCGATCTTCTTACATCTCCCCAGCTTTAACTCGGTAGCTAGAACACGTGGGCTGTTCCATCTCAGACGGACTCAGCAGGCTGCAGGTTTCAAGTTAACCACGCTGTCAACATCTGAGCTCACCTCTTCCCCTGGCCTGTTTAACAACACTACCTACAGAGTGTGACTGTGAGGCATTCAGCCTGGAGATCATTACATCACTTTACATTTATCCCAAACAGAATAATTTCCTTTGTGAGGTCCACTCTACAACCAAAATTACCAAGCACTATTAAATCCCAGTGGCGCTGTGGGGTGGTGGGGTAGCTGACATGTGAGGATTAATGGTGAGTGGGTTAGCATTTTGTGCTGGACATGTGTGCAGCAGATGCTTCAGCAGTCATGTCCAATGATTACAGAGAGGACTATTTCCTTGACTGTTTGCATAAATCAGAAGGTTTCTCTTACAAGATCAATCCATGGCTCTCTGGGCTTCAGGACATGTGACAGGGTTCATGCAGCTTTTAAGAGCAAAATTCAAGAATTTAAGGTACCTAAACCAACAATGTCCAGACTCTTGAAGCATGAATCATCACATCTACATTTTTTTACTATAAATGCAGGAGACAACAAACAAATATGACAACGGGATCATTTCATTTCAAATATGAAAAGATTTTTGGTTTACATGAGTGATTGTGTAGATGATGAAATGCCAGATTAGGTTGAAAATCAAGAATTTTCCAAACTTTGTACGAACCCTGATGTGATAAAAATGTTGACAAAATATGGGAGCGTGTGAGGAGAAAAGAAAGGGAATGGATGAGGGAAGTTTTGGAAATAATCAGACAAGGGTAATTTATCAAATAATATATTTCAAGAGATTCTAAGAAAAGGAAAATGTCATCCATCCAGATTAAAATGGCTTCTAAATCCCTGCTCTCAACATCTTTTATGTATGTGTAATAAAAACTAGAGTAGCAGGAAGGTGGGTGCAGGACTACTCATGAAGAGAAAACCGTTTGGGCGACAGAAGAGTGGGCTGATTGGAAAAAGAGCAATACCGCCACCTACCTGGCTTTTTGGGCATCACCATCCTGGTAGTGGGGTCCGCCTGCCAGCCCTGGCTCACAACACCTTTGGACAAAGACAGATACCCCCATCAGTGAATGTATAAATGGTTATGTAATGGACATTAACTGCATTACACCCCTGTAGAAATGCTGTCATAATGCAGCTGGTTTTATTACTAAAAAACTATTTTTTTGAATTATTTATAAACAATTAACACTTCCTATAAGGAGTATAGTGTAAATTCAGTAGTATTGTGTAAATTCAATCTCACCCTTTACTGCCTCTTCCACAGAGTATCCCACGAAGGCAGCGAAATCTTCTGCTGTGATGGAAGTGTACGCCTGTGCCACTAGACTGTACGCCCTTTGCCGTGTGCTCTCTGTGAAGGATGCATTAAGCAGAGACATAAATACCAGGTAGGTAGGTATACAGTATATATGAGTATAGGAGTGCATATGAGCTAAAACTGTGCTCTGGTTCTATTTAAAGTGGATACAGTACATGAACTTGCAGACCCAGGAACAGCATGTTGTTACGTCAGTCTAACATGGTACTTAAGAGGCATGTTTCTTGTAAACAAAGCTGCTAATTAGCAACAGCACTGTGAATAAAAATTAATCAAGAGTGACAGGTAGGGTTTTTGATGCCAGGGGCTGTTTGGAATTAAAATAAAAATACAGTACTCTGCTATGATCATTAGCAGTCACAGGTGAGTATGTTTTGGTAAAATGTCATGTGAATGCTTTAAGTGTGCATTTTTTAATTTCAGATTCAGATTTCAAATTTTCCGTCTTGTGGTTTGGTTACGGTAATTATGTGTGTTTGAGTTTATGAAGTCACTTCCTCTCACCACTCCGTCCCCTCCTCCTCACACCAAACAAATACACACTCACACAACACCTAAACACCTGACAAGAGTTGGTTTGGGATTTAAATTAAATTAAGCACAAAAACCTGCCTTGAATTGCTTTTAGCATCTGGGTTTGTTTTAAATCAATTTCAATCATTTTGTTGTTAGGGAACCTTTGATTTGATTGTGATGAACTTATGAGCTAAAAGGAATAGGAAATTAAGATTTTCCAAAATCACTAACCCTAATGCTTAACAACAGATCTTGTTAAATGAAGCATGCTTAAATCATGGACGTTATATGCTGTGCAGTGCTGACACTACAAACAACTATAGTCTGTATCAGCAGGCACTTTCTTAAGCTTTCAAAATGTCTAAGCTGCCCTATCTATCTAGCCTGACTTGACATGGTGCTGTAGTTTGTGGAGATAACTTTAGACAGCATGGAACAACATACACCGGCATGTATTTGCTCCTGCAGCTATCACGTAAATGCCTTAGGGTTGTGGCCTTTCGTGTTTTATAGCCTAGCAACGGTTTGTGTGTACCAACAGCCAGCCCCCAGTCTGTTGCAGCAGTAACAATAACAAGTGGGATGAGAAAAGACAGCTGTGAGGAGAAGGCCAGAGATTTGTCCAGAGTGCTTTCTCATTCTGCTATCCAAGGGGCTTCCTGTTCTCCCTGTTATTGTACTTGTCTAAAAACAGGTGGAAGGACTGAAAATATTTACTTGGAAAACTACGTCAAGGCAGTGTTTATGTATTAATTGTGTTTGAAGGTGCTTCATATTTATTTTTTTATGGTTTTAATCAAAGTTATGGTAGTTAGAGTAATATCTGCAGTCATTATTTAGACACTATGATGATTAAAGCAGATCTTAATGGCATGGTTACAGAGAAATGTGAATGAAATATTATTGTTTTGTCATTGTGGAGTCTCCCTACTGATGAGTGGCTAGAAAGGAAACTGATTGAGTTGTTTTCCCCCTCTTTAGTCATCATAAAATTCCCATATGTTAAAACCAAACCATAAATCACACTTCATAAAACTGCTTCTTGTGTTGGAACAACTTTTCTTGCGCCTGACTGGCTGCATATTAGAAAAGAAATGAGGACTCTGAGCAAATGCTACTAACACAGACAAGCAGGTCATCTTAAGGGGCCTTCTGTAATCCAGTCCCCACGCAGACATGTATTTTTACCATGGCCTGTTGACCGTTAAGAGATGACGCGTGTGGCAACTGGACCAGCCTTTCTTAGCGTGCCCTTCTGACACTTGGGTTGGGAGTTGGGTTGGAGCTGCTGAGCAAGACGTCCGTGAGTGGGAGGATGGGAATTTTGTGGGTAGAGAAACAGGACCTGGCCTGTCCTTCCCTGACAGTCTATTCTAGGGCTGCTATCATTTCTCACCTCTTAAAAATAGCCCCCCACTTTTCACCAGCAAAGGCAAAGCAGACAGGACATGGCAAGGGCTTTTATTTTTAAATACAGCCTATTGCCAAGTAAGAGCAGCAACAGACTGGAGAAGATTTTGATGGAAGCACTCCAAGGAAGATAATACTGGGTCTTCATACGTTTTCTTCCTTTGTGTGGTCCCTTAACTTAAACTTCATGTTTAAGTTTAGCAATGAAGCAAATAGAGGCTTACATTCATGCAGCTTTATTCCACATTCCATCAAAGACAGATTTGGTGATTACAGGCAGATCGGCTGATCACCAATTCAACACAAAGTTAGACAAAGTGAGAAAAACACAAATAACTACTTCCATAACCCACATATGAGGAACATGATGTATAATCAATCTTCAGACATTCTATATGTACATTTATCTAGACCTATGTTTAATTTAATTGGCTTAGAAGTACAAAAGTATAAAAAGAAGTTAAGAAAAGGTACGAATACGACACTGAAATTAAATATTGCACTGAAAGTAAGGGCAAGACATTTAAGCCCACATCCACTATAACTGTATTTTTTTCAACATCAAATGCAGAGTCCCTGCCATAAACACTTGTGTCAAAAAAAGCTTCAAAAGCACAAATGACAGTATTTCCTACAAGTCCGTAACCACTTCAATTGTCATTATTCTTCCTCCTCTTCCTCCTCCTCTGCATCCTCAAATTCATCATCATCAACCACTCCAAAGTCCATTTTTGCCAGGACTGCTTCAACATGCTCTGTTGACAAAGTGAAGTGGTCCATCTTCTCGTAGCCGGGCTCTGGCCTCTCTTCCCCCAGTGAGCATTTAGCTGCATCTTTGGTCTGCGTGATGAGGCCCTTGGAGGCTACCAGAAACTCAGCGGCGCCACCCTGCTCTAATGCCCTCACAGCCGTATCTGTGAGCTCTGAACTGGCCTGCAGTCGTTCACCATAACGTTGCGCCAGTGCCCGCAGAGCTGCCACCTTTTCATCTTGCTCTTTACCAATCTGCTCTAGTAGAATGGTCTTGCGCTCCTCCAGGACAGCATATAACAAGTCAAAGCGTTCAGCCAGCCCTTGCTTAGCACGCTGAGCATTCTCCTGTACAGCACGGCATGCATCTTCCATCTGGTTGAGCAGGGCCTGCAGGCGCCCATTACTGGCCACCAGGGTGTCAATAGCATTACTCAGTTCACCCTTCTGGGCCTGGTAAACACTACCTAAAGGTGCCACCTCACAGTCCTTATGCTGGCCAAAAACTTTGCACATGGAGCAGGTGGGTACCTGGCAGGTCACGCAATAGATGTTAATTTTCTCATCCTCGTGTTCTTGGCACATCGGTTCCTTGGATTCTTTAGGCTTCAGGGTGGTTTCTGTGCTTCCACTGCCGCTACCTTCTTGCTGCTGCTTATAGATGTCGATAATATTTTCTACCAACAGGTTGCGCTGGAGCCCATGCACACCATGGCGGTCAAGCACGACCTCAAACCGGCAGGTAGGACAGCGAAAGACGCCACCAGAAAAGCGGTATGGGTTGCGCGAGTCATAGAGGTCGCTGGCACAACTACGGCACAAGTTGTGCTGGCAGGGCAGTATAACCACAGGCTTGGTGAACATGTCCAGGCAGATGGGGCAGCTCAGCTGCTTCTCGAGGCTATCCATGGGGCTCGGGGGCCGAACCATAGTTCCTGTCCTCTGGACGTCCATAATGTTAAAGTTTCAGCCTACAGCTAGACCAGTACGTTTCCAGACCAGTAATTTTCACAAGAGAAAACTAAAAGCTTCACTCTCTCTCTGTTGGTTTCAAAAAGTAACTAAAATAAAAGGCAGCCTCTATGAACTTATCCTTCGTGTGCGCTGTCACTTGTTGAAATGCCGATATCTATTCTGGCTGAGAGCTAGCAGCTCTGTCCTTTATACCAGCCCCTCACAGCTGATGACATCTGATCCTTTCCACCATCCAGAGCACACATTCCTGCCTGCTTGCTGCCTTGGGATCTTTTCACAGAAATGGCCCCCTCCTACCCGGTGCTGTATGCGTCACATGTCCCAGTGGGTGCTATGTCCCCTCTAACAGTGACAGAAGTGGTGGACTGAGCAGAGACAACCAGGGTCCATGTGACTGGCTCAGAGGAGCTCCACCTGACAGAGTGAGCTCAATCTAAATGGTAAACAAGTCAATGTCAACATCCCGTGGCTCAGCTGTTTTGACCGTTTTATGTCCTTTGATATACCTAATATTTTTTGTTAACTTATATAACCAGTTTTGTTTACTACAGAAAATACTATAGTTTTATCATTGAGAATGTTTTTCATATACTTTTGACATTAATGTCTGAATTTAAATCAACAAATGACTTTCTTTTTTTAAGAAGGACTACCAGAGTCGCTTGTTTTTCTTTTGTTTTTTTATAAATGCATGTTGGGGTCTGACTGTCTGTCAGACAAAATGAAAAACTCTAAGACACTAATTTGTGATGGCCATTCTGTGTTTTTTTTCTAATTTTTGAGCCTAATGTTTATGGCAAGTTTATGGCATGTAAGCTGTTGGGACTTGCCAGTTGCTTGTGATACAGTGGTTATTTAGATATACTGCAAAATGTTATTTTTGCACAAACAATGGCAAGATGATGGTCTTTGTCGATAGAAAGTGTATATACAGTATACACGTTATTATACAGATAATCTCTTTATGGGTAGTTTTGCTGCCTTACTTAAAACTGCTTTATTAAAAACTTTTTAAAAGGGTAAAATGTGTGTATTTAGATTCAAACACTGAATTTGAAAAAACATTTACCACATACACCAAGAAATTCTAATCAATGGTTGCCCAAGTGTCTTACGACATACTGGATGTCAGTATCCGTTGGCAGATAAACACGAAGTACCGTAAACACGAGGGAGAAGCTATTCTTAAACTCTTGCACAAGGGAACCACCACATGATGCAGATGCCCCAACAATTGTGAGTAATTTCATATGGGATGTTTCTCAAAATTATGCATTTGATGTAAGAAGGTGATGTGTGAAATCAAGACACAACAGAAATATTTAGATACTAAGATACATTATAAGAGGGTATCAGTATAAGTATGTGAGCATGTAAACTGATGCCTTATTCAGAGTACTGTGTTGTAGCTACCTGAACTAGCCTTCATGATACTGAAATGTCACCTGCTGGAAATGAAAAGGTGCTACAAACAGTCAAATTCTGTCCTTTAATTTCACACCATGTTATTTCCCCTGGGTTGCATCATAGCTAAAACTGTTCAGCTGGTGCCCCCTGCTGATTGTAATTCTAAATCACGAAGAAAAAATGTAAATTTTTCATTCATTTCAATGAGATCAAAATGTGTAAAGCATATAAATACTGTTTAGAAGTGTTTTCACAATCTAAAAAGTTGTGAAAGGTGATATAAGACTTTTGTTGTTACCTCGCAGGGCCTCCATGACCGGAAGGATATTCTCTGACCATTGGTAAGCTGCGATGGCTGTGTAGATCCCTGGAAAGTCTCGCTGCCAAATGCGTTGGCCAACAGCCCAAATAGCTGGTAATTCAGGGTTTGCCTGCATACAACAAGTAGAAAAGCATTTCAAAAACTTTCAGCATTCTACACTTGACGAGGCAATGGCTTTCATGGTACTGTGAGCAGTCCCACCCAAATACCTAGGATATTGAATCACAGCGGTTACATTTTTAAACTGTACTGTGCATTTTAAAACGCCATTTAAAACACCAAATTGTATAGTGTTTACTTTTTTTTAATGCAATCTGTGAACCACGTCCCTCAGCTGAGCATCTGACAAGCCATTATGATCTGATTGGCAATAACATTATTCCATTTCTCATTGTACAGTTGACAGAAAGCAAAATGAAAGCAGCTCTGGTTGCCTCAGCAGGCACGGACTGTTGCCCTGTGGGACAGGAGACAGTGATGCTAAATGTTCCCGCAGTTATGAATTGCCAGCGTTTATGCAATCAGACAACTCAAGAAGGCAGCTGCATGCGTTACCAATAACGAGTTATTATTTAACATACGGTTGAGCTATGTTTCTGTAATGGGCAGAGTTGGTCATGGAGGGATGTGCATTAAACACATATTAAAGTATTAAATATGGTGTATTCAACTTGATTAATATAGTTTAGCAGATGTCAGGCATCCACCTTTTTTTGCTTTTCAGACTCTTCATTATTTACTGTCAAGTCAAGTATATCAAAGTAAAAAAAAAAAAAAGGACAAGGTTTGGAGTTGTAATTACCATTGTATGTTGATGTGAACGGTATTTAAGTTGGCAATTGGTAAACATGGTTATTACCATATAAAGCAGCTGGACAATCACATGTATCATACTGAAATGGGTTTCAGTGGTACCTACACCTTAGCAGTGTCTACATATATTTTAACATGCTTACCGATTTTATTGCTTGGGGAGTCCGTTTCCAAAGATACCTGGCATTATTCCTGTTGGACCCACATCACCAAGTTAGACAACACTCAGAATAAAGCAGCAGGTGCAGGCAGCAATAGAACAGTGATATAACTGAAAAGACTTCAGGTAACTACTGTAGTTTGCAACACACATTCATTACCAAACAAAATTGTATCATTTGTAAAGCCATCCATTTCAATTAACTATTATGGGAGGGGTATTACTTTTTCTAGCTACTCCATTATGGCTTTGAGTAGCATTTCAATTATGATGTTTATCACTGAACGGAGATGCAGCCTGACTGTGTATTACAGCTGCAACACCCAAGAGGGCACTTTCAGTGCTACTATGGATAATGACAATCAAGGTTTTACGTCTGTATTTCTCTGTTACAGTGCATGTGAGTTGTGCATTAAGATATGTGCTACATTAAGTCATAGCACAGAAAGCTGAAGAGGAAAAAGGACATCCCTACTGTTTGCTATGTTATTTTGAAATTAAGGAGGATGCTTGTTTCTTTGCTTCGAATTTAAGGACTGCAGAAGTAAAAAGAATATGCAAAATGTGTGTTATCCATGAAGCATCTATGAAAGTTGCAAAGGAGTCCACGCCCCCACCCCTAACAATAAATCCCTGTAGCAAAAGAGCGAAATCCCTGTCAGCTACTGAAGACAGACACAGTCGACTTACATGTCATTATGAAGTAAATAGAGCGCAAGCAACTGAGCGTAGACTTGAGGTGTTGCAATGCCCCCTGGAGCCTGTTAAAAACAAAAGCAGGTGTTATATTAAAGCTTGATGCTAGAAATAAGCAGAAAACCAAGCTACCGTGACTTCCCTAGACAATGCATGTTGTATTATCTCAAAGATTATTCGCTAATAGACACAGACTGTACCTTCGACAGCCAGAACTAGCCGTCCAGTTAGCTATGTTATTATTTTCCTTAGCTTCTGTTAACGTTATAGCATTGGTCCCTTACCTTATAGTATCAGTTCTAAAGTTAACTGACGCCACACAGTAAAGCTAGCAATAGATTTTACGTTATGAGAGTCTAAATAAAACAATACTTAGTATAAGCTGTAGCTATATTTACCTTAGCTAACTAGCTACCTACTAGTAACAGAAGTAAAAGAAGAGTAACGCTAAACCTGCTACTTCCGTTTAAATGAAGACACATTTCTTTTGGCATTGTTAGCACTGATTTATTTACGAGTTACCTCGGAGCGTACATTAATTTAGCAATGCTTGAAAGTAAAATTAGCGCTACAGTAGTGAAAACAGCCTAGCTTCTTAGCCATAACGTTAGCCTAAACTGGTCATGAGCTAACTGTCAGAAACACTACTACCAAGCCACCAGAGACAGAAAGCCTGTAGGACATTCATTTCTGACACAAAAAAAATAAGGAATGTCGGGATTCTGTGCTTACCTCGAGCTCTTGAGCTTCACACTGCTCTAATAATTTATCAAAATTTTCCTCCATAATCACAGCAGTAGGCATGATGATGCCTAGCTGTTGCTGTACCGGAAACGTCTTCTTCTTCTGTATAATTGCAGTAGATTAGCAGCACGTCAGGGCTGTTGCTGCCCTCAACTGGATGAAGCACAAACGACAGAATGTATGTTACTCATCACCTCTAACAACATTTTAATTACAATCCAAGACTCAGTGCAATTCAGTACAATAAAATTCCAGTAACATTCCATGGAAATTAAATGAAAACAATTAAGCAGACACTGAGGACCACCAAATCAACAAAAGAAAAAAAGAAAGAAAGAAAAATCCTCATAGAGGAATAATTTTGATTTCTGTCTTGATACAGTTGACAAAACAAAGTCTGCATTCATATACAAAGTAAATGTATTTTGTACTCTGTACCATACATGTGATGGCCAAGTTTATTTACTAAACAATGCCTAACATAAACATATTAGAATGAACGCCATCCATACTACTACCCATTGCCCTGCCTACAAGTTAGTTGAGGTTTTTTTTAAATTTCTTATATTTTTTACAGATACCGACTCCTTCCTGATTCAATTATTTCACAGAGAGATAGAAACCTCAAACCCAAAGTTTAACCTTGGCCCAGTGAGTATAGAGAATATAATCCAGGAGAGCAGAAAATAATTTTAAAAAAACCTTACACATCTCTCTGGACATTCTCAAAATCTGACATTCTCCTCAAAATCAATGAAGGAATATAGGTTCTACATTTCAGATCATATCTTAAAGAAATCTTTTAACTCCAAGGTCCTTGTTAATCTCACTAACTCCATTATAAACAATGAGAATTATCCTCGTAATGTGCAGATTGAACTGTTCAAAAGTCTGAAAATCACCACAATTTAATCCTACATTGAACCTCTCCACTGCTTTGAGACAAAATAGGAGTTAGAAAACAATAGAGAAATTAAATTATGTGGTTATCTACACATAACAAGACTGACAGACAGCTAATACAGCTAATGACAAAATGACAATAGATCGAGAGGAAATTCTCTTAAGTGATTTTGAGGTCTTGTCTAAGACGTAAAACAGTATTGTTTTCTTTAAAAAATACCCAGGGCCACTGTTAACCCAGGGATTAAATAAGATTCCAATAAAATGTAATTAACAGTTAAACCTGGCCTACATGTAACGTTTCTGTAAGTCATTCTTGGTAGAGTTCAACCAAATGTCCCTGTCACTGGCTTTTTCCCAACCTGTTTAAACATGCTGTGGTCCAGTCACTTTCAGAGAAACCTGCATGTTTAGATTTATTCTTTAATTGTCATTTCTAACCATGGATTTAGAGAAAGTTTCCTTTAGCTGATTGTTTTAGTTTTTTCATTAATTACGATAGCATTTTTGAAGAATTCAGTCTGGTCTTAGTGAACTCCACAGAGCTGAAAAAGACTGCTTTCTCCTTAAAGTCACTAATGATCCTCCACTGCCTGCCAACGCTGGGGATTTCTGTATTTGAATACTTTTTGATCTCTCCATTTTCTTTGATGTTGTTGACTACATACATCTTTTTCCTCCACTTCGAAAAATGGCTTGGCAGCAAAGGCAGAACTACAGTGTGCTTTCACAGTTTTGACGTTTTTAGATTCTATTTTTTGTTGTTGTTGTTGTTGTTGTTGTTATGGAGAATACATCTGCATTTTCAGTTCATCTTTCCTGCTGTTCCCAAGCTTTAGGTCCTCACCAGCATTAAGGGCAAGATTTCTCTAAATTTATTTCATTTTAATGACAGTAAATGTGGCCAGTTTATTTTGCTTTTCAAAACTTTGCAGTTTGCTACAATCTCACTTCAAATGTCTCTTCCAAATAATTTTATGATGCTTCAAATTAAAGACTCTGTTTCCATCCTGTTTTCCCCAGGTAGGTACTAAAATGTTTGTATCTTTTGTGGAAAGATTACATACTGTCAGTCATTTTTAAGCTCCACAATCTAGTTTCTTAACCACCAAAGTCTAAATAAGATATTGCAGAATGGCTCCAATGGTGGGCAGTAGACCTGGAGGATGAGCAAACCTATAGCCAAGGACGGGTGACCAATCTCATAAGCGGCTCCGAAGGTTAGAGAAGGGCAACAATAAAATTATGCAATAATTCCAGTGGTGGAATGTAACTAAGTACATTTACTCAAGTACTGTACTTGAATATTTCCATTTTATGCAACTTTATACTTTTACTCTACCCATCTCAGAGGCAAGTGTTGTACTTTTTACTCCACTACATTTGTCTGACAGCTATAGTTATTAGTTACTTTTCAGATTACAATTTTTCATACCCTTCCTGTCCAGTGAAAACCATGTATCTATGCACATGTATGTATGGATCAGCTGGAAAAAGCACCATCACAAAGCTGAAAACGGGGCTGTTTTTCTGAGCTCATGAAAAGTTAAACTTTTTAGAGATACGTAGTTCTCACAGGACAGTGACACAACAAACATATGATGATCTTATAGAATATGATGCCTTGCTGTAGATTAAACTACCCAACAATATATTAAATTTAAGTTAAAAAGTTAAAATTAGCTAAACCTTAAACAACTACAGCAGCAAAATGCAACATACACATTAATGCAGCAGTAATATTAATCCAAAAACATCATATAATAGTAAAACACATTTTTCACCTATAATTGATAGGTTCTTATAAGTCAAAATAATACTGTTGAAAAATTCCAAACATTGTTTCAGGCAGAGTAGCACAGTTACATTATACAAAGTGTATAATGACAGCTCCAGATGTGTGCCTTTAGGCATGGTGTTCAGGTGGTTAATTCTGGACGTGTAAACCAAGGGTTCAGTCTCTACTCCTGATGTGAAAAGCAAACCTGTGCCCTAAAATTCTAAGCACAAGTCCTCTCAAACCATTTCTGTACTGAAAAGGAGTCAATCCACCTGAGAAAAATCACTGTCGGCTACTGCCTTTATACGCCAAATGCTTTATAGGACAAAAAGAAGTACTGAAGCATTGGGCACAATTTTCAAAACCCCCTTCAAACACTGTAATATTTGGACATTCAGAATCTATGGTTGACAGATTTAGGTTACTGGGCATCTTTACAAGTTGGTGGTCTTGTGAATCCAACATTGTGTGATTAGACCCTGGCACCTCATGCACAGTGCACACACATGTTCTATCAGGCAGAATGGATTCCATTGTAAGTGAAACTGTAGTTTGTAATGCGTAATTCTGCAATGACTAAAGTCACCACTTGCACGCAGCATTGCTCAGTTTTGCGGTTTACAAGGTTTTTAAAAGGCACTGCAGTTCTTAGATCTTCTTGTGTGTCAGAGTATTGATTGGTACTACTTTTGGCTGACAAAGCCAGACAATTGTTATCCAGTATACTACCTCCATGCTCTGGTCACATCCTCAATAATCTTGAGACCACAATCCCGGTTGTGACATAGCCTAATGGAGAGGACCAGAGGGATGCAAAGTAGTGGTGCAAGAGTTTAAAAATCATGAAACAGAATCCCTTAGACACATGATTGAATGAATCAAACATTCAAGAAAAAAATATTAGAACATCTTCCCTCTCTCAGATTATGTCTACAATGGAGGGTTAATCATCATGTTATATTTCAGGGAGGCATCCTTTCATGTTCTTCACGGATGTGTGGTTAAAGCTTGCTTGATTTCTACCTGCTTGCAAAGTAGACATAGAGATGACAAAATAAAGTCAGATGTATATAATAATAACAAACAGTAGTTCTAATATACATGTTATATTTACTTGGCTTCTCTGCTGTAAATGTATCTCAGTGTCGTGAACCAACCTCACAGTCTGCAGCATCAATGGAATTCATAATGTGTGGTGGTGCTCCTTAGTCACCTAAAATGCTCTCAGTTGCTGTTCACTTTGTATACATCTGTGTGTGTGTGTGTGTGTGTGTGTGTGTGTTCCAGAGAGGGAGAATGAGAGGAAATGGGCATTTGCCTCACACTAGTTAATTAGACCAACCAACCCGAATGCTGAAATGTGGAGAGCAGCTCACAAAAACAGATTTTTAGGGAGTGGTGAGGGAAAATGCTGCCTAAGTCCCTAACAGCCTAACACAGAAGAAAAGATACTATGTAGTAATTAAGGGCACAATATGGAATGCTTTTATTTCCACCATTGAAAACTGTTATGCTTCACTTACTATATATAGCTGAGGAAGTTCTGTTTTGACCTTTGAATTGTAAATAGAGTTTGGTGACACTGAAGGCATGCTGGAGTTTTTGGAAGAGAGGATGTGGTGTCACCTTTTTCCACATAACATTATTGTTTCATCTTATAGTCTCATTCATCTCATAATAGTACATTTAAAAGATACATGTGTGAAATTTCATTCTTCCTGCCAAAAAAACAAAAACAACCCCATATGGCTATTTTTGCTAAGTGGGGATGTTTTTCTCTGAAAACTCTTTTATAAATGTTTTTCTTCTTAACATCATTATATATTTTTTATTTCAGATTTTGGGAACCAGCTCTGTTTATGAGGAGTCAGACATGAACAACAGACATGAACATCATCGGTTTACTGCGGCTGGGCCTTACTGACAATGTCAGACAACGTGGAGTGGACTCAGGAGCAGACAGCAAGAAAGTCTTTTAAGTGGGCTTTAATAGCAAAAAGTAACACACACAAAAAGGCTGGGCAAAACACAGAAATAGAGGCAGGCCAAGGTCGAATGTCCAAAAGGTCAGGCAGCGAGGCAGAGGTACAGGCAAGGGCAAGGCAGAGTCCAGAGACAGGCTGAGGTCAAAAATCCAAAAGTCAGGCAGCGAGGCAAAGGTACAGGCAAGGGTGAGGCAGAATCCTGGTCGTCAATGAAAACAAAGCAAGGTCACAATCTGATCCATAGCAGGGCTAGAGAAAAAGGCTTGAAAGCTTGGCTGAGAACACAAGACAATCTGGCAATGAAGAAAGGAAGGGAACTGGTCTAATTAGGGAAGTGGCTGATGAGGGAAAGAGGGACAGGTGCGTCCTAGGGAGCAGGTGTGGATAATCAAGCAGACACGAGGGCAGGAACTGAAGCGACAAGACAGGAAGTGATTTCAAAATAAAAACACACACAAGGACTAACGGGACGTGACAGACAACATATTTCTATACTCTACTGTTGAACGATTTCCTGAGATTTATACTTTAATACTTTGCTTGAATATATCACTCTTCACAGGATTTACAGGATTTTTAACCATGACTGAAATCTGATTTTAACCACAGAACTATAATATAATAATATAGTAATAATAATAATGAAATTATGTTTATTCTAATTTTCTCATGTTCTTTTTTCTTATTTATTACTTTGTGTCAATGATGGAAGAAGTACTCAGATCTTTTACTTAAGTAAAAATAGCAGTAAAACAGTGTAGAAATACTCTGTTACAAATAAAAGTCCTGCATTCATAATCTTACTGAAATTGTACTAAAAGTACAAAAGTATTGGCATCAAAATAAACTTAAAGTACTCATTATCCATTGACTTTTCAACCAATCAACAGGGGAAGCTGAGGTTTGATAGCTATGTTAACAGATATTATTGATTCATCCAGTTGCGTTGGGTCGACTTCTGCTCCCTTTACCTCGTTCAACTGTAACATTGCACAGCTGTATAAATCATTCACCCTGACTGCTGGTCCCAGCAGAGAAGAAACCTGCTCCATGTCTAAAACAAAGTGAGATTTGTTTGTGTAAATTCAGGTCAAGCAGTGTGTTGTCACTTTGCATCCACCATTGAGGTCATCTCAATCGGACTTGTGTTACTGTAGCTGGTGCTCCCTGTAGATGGTTTAAGGCTTCTGCTTGTTCTGTTCCCCTTTTCTGTGTTAAAGATGTTTTCTCAGACAATGCCTGGTGGGTTTGCAGAGTGAAAGGATAGAAAAGAAACAACAGAGAAGGGTGGGGGAGTCAAGGAGGACAAAGCACTCTTGTTTCACTTGTTTATTTGGCTCACATCACAATCGAAAATACGCATTTCGGTACAGAGCCTTTATCAGAACATTTGAAATACAGGTCAGTTCGGGAATATGCACAAGGGCAGAGTTAATACACAGCTGGGAGTTGGACCCAATTATTTAGGAACCAATGACTTTTCTTATGGTTCTAGATACAGGGACACAGGGAAACACTGTTTCTGGCCATCATTGATTCACTGTTAAGACGATACACTATGACAATAAAGGGACATTTGAATAAATTCTATTGTAGGATGATCTTAAGGTTGATCCAACACTCTTAAAGCTGGGGTAGGCAAACCCTGTGCAAACCTATGCATAACCTTCCGCCTCTCTCTGCTGCCTCGTATCACTCCACTAAGCCCCTCCCACCAAACCCACAACTTCGAATGGCAGCAGAAGGAGTCAGTTACCCTGTGAAACCTCATGCCTCGTAGGGTTCCCTCTCCACGGCGTGAGCCTCACCGAGACCACAGTCCCTCACTTGCCTTTTTCAATGCATAACCTCTTTCCTTGAACCGAGTAACCATGGTGGGGTTTTTTGAGTGAAAGTCATCAAGATTCTTTTGAGCCTCAAAAACTGGCCACCTGGGATATTATCCTTTAGACCAGGGATTTTTAAAGTCTGAGACTCTGGGCCTCCCCTCAGAAAAAGCTTGGAAAAAGGCACCCCCCTCACCCCTTACTTAGGCTTTTATTAGTTTCTGACTCTGGGAAAAACAGTACAATTTCCCAAAACTACTCTATCTCTGAACTATCTCTTTAACAAAATCCCACACATTTAGGCTATTTTATGTGATCTCCTTTTGATAACTAATGCAATAACTAATGTCATATTTTTTCACTTCCATTCACGTAGCATGCAATATTGAGTTGTGGTCCATATCTTTAGTTTTTGGTCGATAGGACTGGTAATAGCTCCAGTTTCATCTCTGTGTATGGTTAGATCCAAATAATTGATTTAGTCAGTGCTGTGTTTACAAGTTAATTTCAGGAAACTTGAGCTGTTGTAAAGATATGACACAAAGTCCATCAATTCCCCCTGTGCCCCCTCCCAAAATAACAAGATGTCATCAATGTACCGTTTGTATAATGTTATCGTTGAGTTATATTGGTGGGTTTGGCTGGGACTGCAATAGGGACAGCAACAGCGCCATCTGTGGCTGGATTGTGGGAAAATGGGAAGAAACTGTTGTACATGACCCCACCAAACCAAGTGTCAATTTTACATGCAATATTACCCTTACAGGAGATATAAGATACTTGAACTCCTTCACTTGGGGCAGCTACCTTTTCCCAACCCAAAGGATGCAATCCACCATATTCCAGTAGAGAACCATGGCCTAGTTGACCAGGACTCTTCTCAACTGCAAAGACCCAAAACTGGTGAATTCAACACAACTCCTACAGAGAAGCAATCCTCAGACCATCAAACTGGACAACCTCCAGTCTTTGGCTGCACTTTGAGATGCTGTCTATTAGAATCACAAACAGAACCAGTGACAAGGCACAACCTTAGCTCAGCCCAAGATCCTCTGAGAATGAACAAATGTGCATGTTCATCATTTAAGAGTAACTTAATGCTGCATGAAAATGTTGTTTTTACTTCACCTTGCTGCAGTGATGTAGGAGTGTACTACAGGGTGTGTGAGTACATTGTGACATCACTGACCACACCCCAAAACAAACCTCAGTCATGCTGGGTGTGTCCATAGGTGAAATAGACCTTCAACTAGAAAGGGCAATGAAACACTGCTTTTCAATCTGGTGTTAAATTACTTTTTATGTAAGATTTAAGCTGGAAAAAAGTTCATTTTTATTTTTCCTTAATCCTTACTGCTCAATAACTGTGGTGGGTTTCCCTGGGCTTGCCACAAATTAGATCCAACATGCAGCTCACTTCAACACAACCACATATCATATTTCATCTTGGCACAATTCCAAACTCCTTTGATCCTCCAGTTTGTTATGTTCTCCCGCCAAAGAACGGCACAGTTCACCACCATTCATGTTCTTTCTAAGGGGTAAAATTCATAGATGGTAGCATGTCAGCATCTTTCTGATATTCCCATAAGGGATGGAACCATACAATATTTATGATTTTACTGTATGTGTGTGTGTGTGTGTGTGTGTGGTGAATGATGTGTGCCAGGCCGAAATGAAATTTGTTTGATGTGTATGTAATTGCCCCTTGAACTGCTCCTTGAATTTCTTCAGTTGTTTAATGTATGCATTTGGACAAACACACCTTCAAACACATGCAAAACATCTGAATAATTCACAGTTAAGTACTTCACACTTCACATTTCAGTTATATTACCTCAATCCTCAACACACTTATGTTTGGGGGATCTTTAGTGGAATTCAAATGAGAACAGAATATTTTTCGTTTATGTGTGTGTGTGTGTGCTTTAATGCACTGTATGTAGGGCTTTTATGCCTTAAGTTTCTGAAAATATTTGGCAGTTGAGCGAGTGTATCAGTGTACTGGATCTCAGAACATTTTTTAAGGTATCTATAGCTTCTTATTTGCTTAAACTGTGGCCAACACAGGCATACATAGATAAGTGTATGCTGGGGGTTGCAGGGACAAAGGGGAGCTGTGAATGGTGATATTAAAACTGTATTGATATGACATCATGAAGTTCAAGACTTAACATGAAGGCATGGATATTTTACAGTAGTCTATACAAGAGAGAACATGTCTTTCAAGTTAAAAGTTAGAGTTTGGGCGTAGAGTTTCTATATTTTTCCCTACTCTGTGGCTCTCAGACTCAAGCCCATTGGTTCCTGCTGAAGGCATAAATCTTTTAAAAAGGGTCACAAATATATAGTTTCATTTTTTAAAAGGGCTCATTTCCTCAAACAGCTGGGCACTGTAGTTTTTAGCAAATGTTGCTCAAACAGGAGGAAATAGTTAATTTGTTGGGGACTATTTTCAGCTGTGGATTAATAAACATTTGGTGCTCTGGTGAGTATTTATGGAAGAAGGACTGTGTTATGATTTAATTCACTGGGACTTTGATTAGTATAGCCATGAAGTTGAGACCCTTGTGTAATATTTTGTTCAGCTTTGTACTAAGGTCGCGTGGTAACAAATCATCTCCATGACAACTGAGCAACTTGAGAGATGTGGTTGAAAGCTTTGGAAACACAAAGTAAGTGGTTTTCAAGGTAAAGAATGAACCTTCAAACTCTACAGTGCCCTCTACAGTAATGGTAATGAAGGAACATACACACACAAATCTTGTTAGTATGATCAGGTCATTGTTGGTTTTAGTCTTTTCATGATATTTGTTGGAAATTATGGAATATCAACAGTCATAGTAATCTAAATGCTTGATGTGTTGTCAAGTTGAACACGGGCATACAGTTGCAGCGGTAAGGATGATGAAATTCCATCCTAGACAACGCCTCCTGCCCTCCCTGTGGGGAGGTGATGCATCTGCAAAGCACTTTTAGGTCGCGGCTCAGCACCCTGCTGTGCCTCCTGTGACACCGGCCCAGCCTCATCATCATCATCCAGCAACGATGACAGTGAAGAGAGGCACCTCTGCAATATCCTGCTTTGCTTTTTTTTAAACTTATTTTCTTCAATTTCCCTTTGCTTCTAATTATTGCAGAATCAGCAGGTGACCTCCATTTGTAACTTCTGATAACAGTACCGATCATGTGAGTAGACAACAATACACATACTTGTCTACATTGCCATCCTTGGTATATCATTGCAAACATGCACTTTTTTCCCATATATCCCAATCATCTACAATTTAATCATTTGTATCTGAACATTGACATTTTTGCAATTCATGTATGCATGTCTAAGCATTTTCTGTGCCTATGCATGACTTTGACTTTGTGGATTTTTAAGAGACTATATAGCACAGTTACTGCACAACTTACAAATGAACATACTTATTTATGATTATTCTCACTAGTTATACATTCTGTCTTTGTTTCCAGTCATTTTACTTCTGTTCTACCTGCGTTCATACGTCCCCAGAATATAGAGTAAAATAGTTTTTTTCCGGTCTCTTCATTCACATATTTCTAATTTTTTGAGACTGGATTCAAGCCTGACAAGCTGACAAGCACTTAAACTCCTCAGCTGCTGTAGTTTATTACAGTATATACCTTTTATCTTACTGTATCCTACTTGATGCTGAGCCAACTTCTACAGAAATTGGTTGAGTTTTCATACTTACCTTGTCTCATCTTGTGTGTATACAGGTCATACTTTAGACAGGGGAACTTTTTAAATTTGTATTCAGTTATGATGGGTTTTTGGAGTATGCCATTTATGTGTTTATGTATGTCCAGTAAACATTGCATTTTATACATGGAATGTTATGAGCCTGCCTGAACCCTCAAACAGCCCTTTGAAGGTCTGTCCGAAAGTGAGGACCTGCCAAAATGTCCTCACTTTCTAAAAATGTCCTCACTCCCAAGGTCTAAAACTCAAATTGGTTCTCACAAAGATATGTCCGTACAACACACACACACACGCACACACAACTATTTAGATCTCACAGAAGGCTAGCCATGCGTTTCCTGATAAAATGTGATAGTGACCTGAAGAGACATGCACACAGAAACACACACCGTGGCAACTGCTAGTGTGTGTGTTACTTAAAAATAGTTTCTAAAAATATTAGACATGGTCTGAGACTCTTAAAAACAGCCTTCTGAGTCTAAAAAAAGCTTTCTAAAAATAAGAGTCCCTCCTTACTGTCTGCTTTTGGACAACTGTCTTAAGGATGATAAGTGATTCACTTTTTCCAGTCTCCTTGACAAGTACCATGTATTAACAATGTTTATAAACGTAACATAAAATTGGCAGTGCAGAGATCTTGAAGCTGTAATAAAAATAATCCATCTTCATTAAAACTGATTGCAGTTTCTATTTGTCTACCACTTGATGATGAAAACTGTTGAAGCTTCAATTATTTGTTTTTCTACATTTATTCTACAGTTGAAACTTACACATGGTGGATATTTCACAGGATGATTTCAGCATTTGTTGACTCATTATATTATACACTTTACAACCTCTAGGCCAACAACAACATAACAGAAACAAATAAGGGATTCAGTATTTCCCCATAAAAATAATATTCCTGTCAGTGTAGGTAAGGCTTTAAAACAACATTTAGATCTTCATGTAGGGGAAAAAAATAAAATTTACAGAAAATTTATATGAACAGTTAACTGCATGAAACAAAATGAATCCCTCCTCCTGTCCTCTGGACATTCTCCCCCCTCAATTTTTTAAAGATGTTTTTAACACAATCTGTCTCTTTATACTACATTTTAAATAGCTCCCTTTCCTCTGGTACTGTGCCCTGCCATTTCCAAAATGCTCTTGTTCAACCCCTGTTAAAGAAACCCGGAGTAAATTCAAATGATTTTAATAATTTTAGACCTATTTCTAAACTTCCATTTTTAGACAAAATTCTGGAGAAGATTGTTGCAAATCAACTTTTAGCCTTTAACTCAATGTTTGAATCTTTCCAATTTAGAGCTCAGCACTGTACAGAAACTGCCCTCCTTAATGACTTGCTTTTAGCTGCTGACGCTGGACATCCCTCTGTTTTAGCACTCAATGTGGCGTTTGACACAGTTGATCACACCATTCTCTTGTCCTGTTTAGAGCAATGGGTGGGCATCAGTGGCACGGCCCTAAATGGTTTAAGTCATACCTTACAGACAGGACTTTCTGTGTTTATATTGATGAGTCTAGGTCTTCCGCCTCTTGGCTGCATTGTGGAGTCCCTCAGGGTTCAGTGCTTGGCCCGATTCTGTTCACTATTTACATGCTGCCATTGGGACATATTATAAGATCATACAACATCAAAGGTCAAAGGTCAAAGGTAATCTTTATTATCCCCAAGGGGCAATTTGGTGCACAGCCAGCAGACAATACAATCAACAATGTACATACACCAATCGACACACAGACACATAGATTTACACAGAGTTATTTAACAGGCCAATAGCAGCAGGGACAAAGGAGTGTTTACGTCTATTGGTTCTGCACTTTGGTTGTTCATATCTGCGACCAGAAGGAAGCAACCTGAACTCACTGGACAACGGGTGATTAGTGTCAACAAGGATTGACCGGGCCGTTGTCGTGGTTTTGACCTTGTACAGTTTAGGAAGGTAATTTAGATTTGTGCCAGCAATTTTACTGCACATTTTAACNATTCCTTCTAACCTGTTCCTGTTTTTCAAGGAGAGCGAACTAAACCAACAAATAAAAGAGAACGTCAGAACAGACTCAATAAAACAAGAATAAAACATTTGCATAAAAGTGGAGTCAACATTAAAACATCTGAGCTACCAATAAAAATACATACGTTGATGGGCCTTTGCACAACATCAGTATTTGGTTCGAAGGTTAACTTGTTATCAATTATTGTCCCCAGATACTTATAATGTTGAACAATGTCAACAGCCTGACTAGAAATAACAGCAGGAAGAATGGAGGGAGACTTCTTCCTAAAGTCAATGATCAGTTCTTTTGTTTTGGACACATTTATGTCCAAGAAGGAGCGCTTGCACCAGTCTATGAAATCATCCACCACTGGACCATGGTGGATTACATCATTTCTGAGCAAGGACACAATAACAGAATCATCTGCGAATTTGATGATATGTCTGTCCACATGGTGACTCTGACACTCATTTGTGTACAAGACAAATAAAAGTGGTGAGAGGACACACCCCTGGGGGGAACCTGTGGAAGATAAAAGGGCCTCAGATAATACATTATTGACTTTCGCCTTTTGAGACCTATCTGTTAAAAAGTCAACCAGCCAACAAATTAAACCACGATCAATGTTGTGGAAGCTAGTAAGTCTATCTGCTAAAATGTGTGGGTGGATACAGTTAAAAGCTGAGGAGAAGTCAATAAAAAGCAATCGTACAAAATGTTTTGCACCATCCAGGTGATCCAGGACCATCCAGTTTCCATTTTTACGCAGACAATACCCAGGTGTACCTCAGCTGTGACCCGAATAACCTCAGTGAAATTCATTCACGTATAAACTGTCTTGAGGACATTCATAAATGGATGGCTCAAAATTTCCTTCATCTAAATTCAAAAAAGACTGAGATACTTCTATTTGGCACTGACTCCTCCAGCACTCAAATTACAAACATACTAGATTCATACTCCCTTCTCATTACTCTGCAGTGCAGAGTTTTCATTCAACAGCCACATCAAATCCGTTATACAGTCATGCTTTTTTCAACTTAGGAACATTTGAAAAAATAAGCCATTTCTCCCTGTTAGTTTTCAAATTGATTTTAAAATTTTACTTATCACTTTTAAAGCCCGGAATGGTTTGGCCCCAAGCTGCATTTCTGATTTTTTAACTGCCCATATGCTGACACGGGCCCTGAGATCCTCAAATACTGCTCTCCTGGTGGTCCAAATCAACAAACAGAGGTGACAAAGCGTTTGCCGTCAAGGCCCCCAGACTTTGGAACAACCTTCCAGAGGAGATTAGGATGGCTAAGTCTATTGCCTCTTTTAAATCTGTTCTTAAAACTCACTTTTATAGGTTAGCATTCCTGTGATCCTTCTATCGTACCTTCCCACACCATTTGTTTAATTTATTGTTTTAATCTTTTGTTATGTTTTATTACTGCAACAAACATATGATGATCTTATAGAATATGATGCCTTACTGTAGATTAAACTACCCAACAGTATGAAGGAGTTAAAATGAACAACTACAGCAGTAAAATACAACATACACATTAATGCAGCAGTAATATTAATCATTATATATAATAGTGAAACACTGACAGGGACCATTTCTCTGCAGAATGAGTACTTTTTCTTTTGATACTTTAATAATACTTGCATATTTTTACTTAAGTAAGATTTGGAATGCAGGACTTTGACTTGTTGTGGAGTATTTTCACTGTGGGTTTTTGCTACTTTTGCTTAAGTTAAGGATCAGAACACGTCATCCACCACTGAGTAAAGGTAGTATTTCAACTGTCTGAAACATTAACAGTATATGTCCGGTTATGGTGTCAGCCCGTCAAAATTGCAACCTGCTAGTGTCAACATTTTGCACTGATGCAGTCATGAAGTAGAGGAAGGAGAAAAGAGAGGAAGGTGTTCACACCTTACATTTGATGCCTCTTTTTTTCAAGTTACTGCGATGTTTCTTTGTCAGGTATGAAAGTATAATGGTAAACTGACAAAACAGTTTATGTTATGCCCAAAGACAACCTCACTTAGGGAACCCACTACAATAACAACCACTATACTGAAAATAAAGCAAGGTGCATAAAGATGATGTACGTAAGATTAGTGGCTCTAAAGGAGCTACTACAAAGTGTTTAGATGTGTTTAGATACAAAAACTCCAGGATTATTCTCATTTCATGCTGTATTATTTAGATTGTAATATAAATAATATAGCATATTGTAAAATTGTAATGTATATTGAATGTAGACTATTTCAGTTCTCAGTTATATTACATACAATGCAGTACAGAATTTGTTTCTTCACACACTGTGTCTTTCTAAATGCACTGAGCAGGCTGGGTCTAGGATTCTGCAGGCAGCCTGACAGAATTGGAAACATTAGTTGTTGTGGGGATCGACCTTGTGACCCTTTTTGTACAACATGGCATAAAACACAAAGATTTACCTACCTATTGAAGGGGCACACCAGCGATTTAGCATTGCACTTCTATAAAAAGGGGGGACTCACAAATGACAGATTAAAAAAAGGTCAAATTTGAGGCAGCAGAGGCCAAGACATCCTGACTTTTATTTTCTTAAATGGGTCAAGCTCCAAAAACACTGGACTCTACATTTCCCATAATGCAACTCAATAGTGTCTTTCATTACAGTAATGAGGTCGTCCAAGTTATTTTTTCAAACTTTGGAAAGCTCCCTCTAAAACAACACAAGACATTTTACAATAATTTTTTCCAAGCTGGGCAGTACATCTTATGACAAGTAAACTGAACTTCATGTGCCCCTTTATTTCAACTTAAGTATTATTTTGTTGCACAATATGTTTCATGTGACAGACACTCACTCAAATCTTAGGCAACATCGGTCCACAATGAATGCCTCTTACAATGGGTGAAAAAACAAGAAGAGCACGTGACCATATAATGCAAGTTATACAAATCCAATGGGAGTAAAATCAACGCCTCACTGAAACACAGAACTTCCACATCATGAAATTCGTGGTGTGATGTGATGTGAATGACCTGTGGGACTCCAAATAAACCCACATTTATTACAGTAGTACTTATTAAAATATTGTTTAATTGGACTGCATTGTATGGTAAGGAGTTCTTATTATTTTGCCCACCCCATGTAGCCCAATGCCTTTGAGTCAACATCATCCTTAGATTTCTTTAATTAGTTTTTCAGTATTTGTCGAGTGTCACAACGGCTGCCTCAGTTTTTATTTTGCCTCCATCCACCTCTCACTTCCCCCAGGCCCATGCATTTCTGAGGAACTCCCCAGACCTGCCATTCTCCACCTGTCCACCAGATGCCCTCAGACTTTCCCGCCAAATCCTGGTCACCTGATTCCCACATCCATCTGCTCACCTGATCCCATTCCCAAATCACCCCCACCTGCTGACACACCCGCATCTCATTATCTCATCAGTCCTTCAGTGTATATAACCTGCTCACCAAGCCTTTGTGCACTGGCATTCCACCACCTGTCCCTGATTCCCCTGATTCCCCTGATTATCAGCTACCTGTGTTTTGACCTGCTGCCTGTTTATGACCTGCCTGTGTTGCGCCCCATGGATTCATTTGAACGCTGGTCGTTTTTCTTCAATCAGTTCTGCCACTGTGGCTGTATTTGGGTTCTCATCTGTGACAAGACTCTTTACACATGACTTTACTTATTACATGGCTATATAAAGATCTGTACTGTAGAACTGTATAAACAACAACAAACACAAGATTAGAGAGTTCATCCCACAACGGGAAATTTGCCTACTCAGTTCAGTAACCACTGCTGAGTCAATCAAAGTGTTATTCAGTGCCATTAAGGACAACGTCCTCATTCATTCTAAGCTGCCCATAAATGTGACGTGGAATCTGGCAGCTCGTTACATGTGTTACATGAGGTATCACCTCCTCACTTCACTGAGATGCTTTCACATTTTAGCATGTTCCAAAGGACTGGCTGTGGCAGCTGGATGTACTGCCTGGATTTTAGGACAACGCAACCTTCAACAAGCCACCAGATCATCCTCGGCTTAGAACGGATTTGCAACTGACCCAAATTGTGTCTTACTCTGAAAGTGTAAATAGCGGCTTTACTCTAGTTTGCATGGGTTCTGTTGAAGTCCTGTTTAAGTTTGTCTTGGCTCATACTCAGTAAATAAATGAGGACATACAATATATAATCCATTAAATATGGCACTAATGGAAGCACAATGCATATCATTAGGGCTGTTTTTGTGAAGTTTTTGTCAACTTGTTTTTGCGTTGCAGCTGTTGGAAATGTGACTTGACAATATACTACTTGCTGGATGCTGTGTAACAAGATATTTACCTATTATTAGGGTTTTGGAGTTTGCAGAACCAGGGATTAGCTCCAACCTTCTCAGTAATGTAAATGTTTCTTTTGACAACAAAAGACTGAACAAAGGTCATACATGAGAAATTTTATCTTTGCTAAAAATTGTTTCCCCCACAAGCCACGCTGAGAAATGACCAAATAAATGCACCAAAAATGTGCAGATGCTGTAACGGCATCACTGCAAACCTAAATGTCTTTGTGGATTACAGTCTGCCACTGCTGTTTCAGCTCCAGCTGTTACATTTTCTGCGCAGCGGACGGGACGCTGGATGCTTGCCAGTGGGCGCTGCAGCTCAGCATGTGTCAGTTGAAATCAAAGTCTGTGTGCATCAATTCGTTCATTACAGTAAGTGGGCTGTCCAGCAGCGATGATGGCCTTGACTACTGATAACAATCCAGCAGAGTACATCAATAATGCAGAGTCTAATCTGCACTCTTCTTGAGCTGTCTGATAAACAGTGCAATGTGAGGACACTATTGGAAATCTAGAATTCTTTCTGAAGGTAATTGCACATGCAGAGCACACTTCAAAAAATATAAAAATATAAAGGTTTGTTGATTATTTGATTCTACATAGGTTGCTGTTCTTATACACTGATGTGCAATAACAGTTTGTATTTCTTTCAACAAAAATTCCTTACAGGGAGAATGTTGAACATAAAAACTCACCAGATGGCATGCAGTCTTCTTAGTGACTTTTAAAGTGGAAAAATAATGACGCTAGGCAGGTTTAAAGTAAAAAAAAAAATTGGAAACTATATGAAAGTGAGACAATTTTATTCAGTAGTGCTGCTGTAATATATCTTCCGACCACCAGTGGAAGTACTGAGTGCACTGTTGCTGGGTGGGTAGCACTCCAGCTGGGGTGAGGAAAAAATTCAGCGCCTCATTCATTCCTACAGTGGTAACACTTACAAGTGTTCCCCTTTTCCACTGGGGTTTGGTTGTAGCTCCCCTCTGGGATTCCTGCAGTAAGTGCGCAGTATCCTCCAATTCTTCTCCAACCTCATAAACTCCAACATGCTGTTCTCTTTTCTGCCACCAGGAGTCACAAAGTCCCTCCCTCATCACTACGAAAATTTTCAATTCAGTTTTATTTATATAGCGCCATATGATAACAAAGTTATCTCAGGGCACTTTTTCATATAGAGCAGGTCTAGACTGACTCTTTACTAATACAGACAAGTGATAAAATCATCAGGTTTTAAAAGAAAACAGATACCAGTACAGTGCAGGAAAAGGCAAGAATAAGAATTTTTTTTTTTTAGGACATCAAAGACAGTTCAAAGAAAATTAAAACTCAAGTAAACTCAGGAAGGCTCTCCGATAAAAGCATGTTTTAAGAAGGGACTTGGGCTGACCTGATTTCCTCTGGCAGATCGTTCCAGAGCCTCGAGGCCCTGACTGCAAACGCTCTGTCCCCTTTAGTTTTCAGCTGGGACCCTGGAACAGACCAAAGACCTCTGCCCGAGGATCTCAAAGTACATACTGGCACATACAGTAGTGACAGGTTAGAGATAATACTGTGTGCGGTGAAGAGTTACAAAGCAGTATCAGTGCTTGTGTCTTACTGTATTTCATATCATACAGGGGTTACGTTGGATATACTGTATAATCATCATCTGTTACAGATCTATACAGAACATGGTTAACACAGTGCCACAAGTCATGGAAATATTAAACATGATGTAAAGTTAAGACGACAACTTCTCTGTGAGCACTCATTTTAAATGTCGACGCTCATTAGTGTACTGTCTCTGTCTCTGGAGCATTCTCCAGACTCAACATTTTTGGGAGAGCAGGGAAGGGTCCTTTAACTTTTTCTCACCCTGGATTTATATTTTATTTCAGCTTTATCTTGTGAGATTGAATGTGGAAAAAAAAAAATCGAAAGGATTGATTTTGTGTGCCATTTTCTCACTTTTGAGAAACAGTATAGATGTGGGTTTTTTATAGGTCTAGTTAATGGTTGAACGTTATCTCTCCACAGTGTCAGCAGCTCTGACCTTAACTTTATCTTTTTCGGGGGGTATTTTATGCCTTTATTGGATAGTGAAAGTGGAGAGAGTCAGGAAATGTGGGGAAAGAGAGTAGGGGAGGAATGACATGCAGCAAACGGGCCAGCCACCCGGGAATCGAACCGGGGACTCGCTGCTCAGGGCATTTGCGCCCAGCCTATAATTCAAGTTCAGCATCACATGTTGCCTATTTTTGTCTACTAATGTCTGATTTAAATAAAACACTGATTGTACAGTTTGAAATGTTAAAATGATCAGTCTAATAATGCAGCGCCCGATCTCCACGAGTGATACAAACTCTTCATCACTTCATCGTCTGTTTGTACCAGATATATCAAACTATTACCAAGACATTTACAGCTTTGTTCATACACAAACATCAAAATACAGACTGCACAGTCCAACACCGTAACACACACAATCACTGGACCTTGAGTGGAACTATAAAATATTCAAACTGACATACAGAAACAAATATACCATTATTTATTTTATTCATCGTTATTTCTGGGATCTCTTGAAGAACATGAGGTGTCTATTTTTACACTGCTGAGGCATACTGGTACTGAAGATGAACTTGCCCAAAATAGCAACACAGTTGAACATTAGCGCTGCATAAATTGACTCACTGCAGGTGCATGTTGCTAATTTATTTACATGCCATGCCTGTGGGATGTGGAAGTAAACATAACATGTGGAAAACAGAAATAGCTTTCAGAGTAGCTGCAGGAAAGACTGAGAAAGTCGGGAATTTGAAGCTTTAGAAATCATTTGATCTGTCAGAAAGGTGCAGATATCCTCTAACAGACTCAGAAAGGCGAGCCTGATTCATTTCAAATGTGTTGACAAGAGAAAAAGGAAGTGAAGACGCCTTATATTAGAACTTGAACCAGTCGTAAACAGTCATGTAATGGTGGTGGGTGTGTGAAAAATTCAACTAGTTCAACCATCATGTCACACTGCACAGTCAAAAGCAAAATATTGTCTTTTGTTTCCATGAATGTGTCCTTTTGTCCATATGAATTCTCAGAAGTTAATCTCTGCAGCATGTGTGCTGTGGCCCAACAGTATTACAACAGCGGAGTGAACAAAAGACACCTGTTTTGGGGCTTAACGCAACACATTGCTTCACATCCAAAGAGCAACTTAATGAATCCCGACAGAGTGGAGAAACATATGGCCTGTGCAGCAGTTTGACTGCTTCAGCTCCAGTCCCAAGCTAGCTTCATGCCCAGGTTTAAAATTTATTTTTGTTTTCTTCTTTTTCAAAACAGAGCCAGACATCACATCGCCTGTGTCAGTCATCTCTAATTCAATGGATTTTTTATGCTCATGAGCTGCACAGTGAACTGCTTCTGCTCAGCGTATTGTACTGTAGAACAACCACTGAGTAATGACGTGTGTCAAACCAGGCAGCAGACATCTTTATACATGATCCATTTGCAGGCAGGGTGCTAATCAATTAGCAGAAGAGGGTCTATGCACCGAGGGAAAATTGAACTGTTGGCCAGATGATGTATGTGCTCTTCACCCAGCTAAATAGAACGATATATTGTAACGTATTGCATAAAACAACTCCACTTCCATTAGCTTTGGTTTTATTCAAACTTAGTGTGCTAAACTGCATTGACAATTGATTATTTTGAAGTCTGTCTGCATTCTGATAACATGGCAGTGTTAGGCTGCTATTCTGATTTTGCATTACATTCACCTATTCGACACATAATATACTGTTATAAATGCTGCTCACTGTTGCACTATTTATTTAAGTGTCAACATAATTCTATTTCTTAACCTTCCAGTATTCACTCACTGTGGTTAGAAATTGAATGTGGATTTAAAATCGCCCCTGGTCAGGAGATCAGTTGGTGAGCTCCTGCTGTTGTGCTGCATACTTCACCAACATGTTAGCCTTTTTAAGATCCTGTCTGCACTGGAAGCAATCATTACAATTAATTGCTGGTTTGATTTTTGCACAAACATGAAAGTGAAGGGATGATGAAAACCAAGAGATGAAATACAATCATTAAAAGGGATGGGTTCAGATCCAGGGGGTGCTGCATCCCAAGATTTCTGATGAGCCACACACACACAACACAGAAATACTTCCTCTTGAGTCTGACTGGATGTTCAGGACACACAAAACTCAGAGACAGATGCAAAACAGGTTCACTGCTGTGTGAAACGTTTTGATGCCCTCTCATTGGCTGATAAGATGGTGCAAAACTCTGAGACTCCACTGGCAAGAAGCCACGCCAGGAAAGGAGTGGTGTACAGGTCAAACTTCATAATGATATCTTATGCAAAGACCCAGGCAGATTTAAATGTGCCTATAAACGCAAAATTAAACAGGTAAAGCATTTGAACTGTTTAGACTTTAAGCACCCCTGGGTGAAATGATGTAAAAAATGTATAAAGTCAGAGAAAAACACAAGAAGAGAATCATAGTAACAACAGATGTGCAGGCAGAGCTAGAAAGCATAGCTGGAGAGGGCTATTGTGTGGCTCCCCTTGAGGCCCAAACATCACATTTAACACTAATTCACTACAATCAAGACAATCATGTAATCATCTGTGCACACTCAAGTCTACAACGCCGTTAAAGACGTAGTGAAAAAGTAACCATCAGTTGGCAGTGTGTTGTGTGTGTGTGTGTGTGTGTGTTGTGTGTCCATGTGCAACTGCAGACTGAATGTGAATATGATATGTAAGGGCGGTTTCACAACTAACCTGTTTGGTTCGGTTAAAACGAACCCTGATGCTTCTGCCTGGTTAGTGCGGTTCGTTTGGGCAGGTGTGAACACAGTGACGGCACTCGGGTGAGAGAGACCCTTTAGAAGAGGTGCTCTCAGTCCAGATCCAAATGAACTCTGGAGCGGTTCGTTTGTGGTGGGAATGTGATCCGACCCAACTACACAGTATACTCCGCAAGTTTGAGCTAAATGGTTCCTGTAGCCAGGTGTACTTTGCATTCTGGGATGCGGCAGAGCCTGCAAACTGTTTCTAGTAGCAGCAGCTAGCCGGAGAACGAACCAGCAATGTTTCTCTCACAGAAATATGCACTAGTTCACAACACAGGACCTTCTGACTGTATTTACTTTCTTTTTGGTTTTACTGGCAGACTACAAACTAACATCAGTGGTGCATGGTGCCACCTACTGTTACCGTGTGTAACACCCCCAGACACATCAGACCAATAAGCGGAGTGAACGTTGTCACGTGGTTTGTAGTGATGCATTTTGGTTCGCTTTGATTTTTCCTATGTGAGGAAACTGAGCCAAGGGGAAACGCTCCAAGTCTACAAACTCACTGATTAACTAACTGATTCGGACCAGAGCAAACCAACTAAAACCAAAGGAAGTCATAACTCCAAACAATGTATAAACAGACAGATTCTTATTTCCCTTCAGCTTTAATTACGTATTCAGCACCACTTCCGTGCACATAGACTGCTGTCAAATTTTTGGGATTTTACTACTTTACTGTTTGTTGAATAATACAATTTTTTTCACAAATAGATACCAGAGACTTTGTGTGAATGGTTCTCTGACTAGTTCACTCTCATCTTCCACAGGGTCTTCTCAGTGCTGCGTCCTGTCCCAGCTATTATTTGTCTTGTACACAAACGACTGTAGGACCTATTATAAAACGAGGTATGTTTCTTAGAGGATAACTCTGGTTGATTTCAACCTGGCATATTTCCCATAAATGCGGCTATTGCGGCTCTATGGGTCGTGCTAACTTTGCACTCGACAACTCCGTTTTAGAGATTCGGGGAAACGAGGACTCAAATAATGTATAGGCTGTGGATAGCTTTCCATTTAGCGTGAGTTTGTGCTAGAGAAGCAGTAGCAAACGAGTGCCTGCAAGTGTCTGAATTGCAAAAAGAAAATGACAAGATGCACACCGTGCAGGTGCGTCGCTGGATGATGACTAATTGCTCTGCAAATTGCCACTATTTTTGGATATATTTTACCTGGGACTTTTTCTCTTAGCTATTGTAATTTCGGATGACAGTGGGTCCAGGAAAATGTAAAAGCTGATGCTAGTGTTTATTGCTGGTGGGTCACACTTATTGTAATCTCCCACAAAGCGTTTTACGTGTAGTAATGGCTTTTTCTCACAGCCAGCCTCTTGTCTTTTCTTCCAGTTGATTTTGGGGAGGTGAGAACAAAATGTGATTTGGCCTGTAACTAGCTGTGGTGTCGCCTGGTTTCTGGATTCTTCTTGGCTTTTGTGACATGAGACAATGGCAACAGTAACGCTGACGCTGTGTAGTTGTTTTGTGTGCCAATTTGCCTTTCAGGGACATTAAAGTTTTACTGTTCTATGATGGAGATATTTGAAGTGTTGCTGCTGGCCTGTCTGCGGCCAACCAGCCTATTATGTGGTAGGCTTCTCCTTGGGACCTCAAACAACACGTGCCCCTGGATGATCTTTGCCACTCTTTCAGCACTTAAGCTGAAAGCAGAGTTTACAAGGTAGATTATAGGAAGATGTAAACAAGAGAAGTAAAGAAAAAAAACAAGGTAACACAGCTCATCCTAAAGCGACTAATAAAAATAGAAAGAGGACGCACAAAGACATGAATTGGACAAGGACAGCAAAATGATAGCCGAACAGAAAATGCCAGAATAAGATGGAGTTCTTGTATGGCAGGACAATAAAGATGAATAGACTGGATACGTCACCCAACTCATTAAAATGGGCGAGCTTAGAAAAAAGTACCTGAAACTACTCACAATGTGCGACCCTTGTGAATGTTTCCTTTGCTCTCAAGAATAAAATATATGAAAACTTGCAGAGCAGATTGGTTACAAATTTGTACACATGCACACACACGCACATACACGGGGCTCATAAAGATTATCCAAGAGAAATCAATCATCATATCATAAAAAGTGATAAAAAATGAATGACGTGATGTGCTTTTTTCTATTTTGTCATAACCTCTTGTTTCAACAAGTCCTCAGGTCGTTTGCCAATGACTCCCAAAATGACACATATAGGCATACCAGACCTTCCTTGTCATGGTAACAACAACAACATGTGGTAAACGTTGTGAAACGATTGCCGCCTAACAATAAACGTAAATATGAGTTGTAAGAAGCTGCTGCACTGATGACCTATACGGCCGTATTTTTGGGGAGGGCAGTCTCTCTTGTTTTGTTATGTTGGCTATGGTAACATATTACTGAGTTACATTACTTTGACACTGAGGCAGACAGATTATGGTAGATGTAGTGAGAAATGTATATTACAGAATATCACATCGGACATAGAGCATTATTGAGGGGTGGATTTGTGGATGGCTGCTTTAGGAGGTACTTCATATAAGTTGCCAGAAGACCAAATGGCTTTTATCTTCTTTAAAAGGGTAAAATAACAGATTTCTGAATCTTAAATTAAAGGATGCAGTTACAACTTGACAATTCTGAAAGTAATTTCATAGTCATGGCCTTTTTCAATAAGAATGGGATCTTAGAGGAGTCATTGTGGTTTAATAAGTATTATCAATATAAAACGAAAACGAGTAAATTAATGTATTACCAAGTACTCCCAGTGTGCCATTCTTTTATATTCATATAATCACTATGGTTATCCTGTTTCCATAGCTGTACTTATAATACAGAACTTTCTCAAATACTAGGTCAAACATCATTAAAATATTATAAAATTTCTCTATAGTACATGTGTCTCAGGCTCAGCTCTCAATTCATCACAGATGTCTTACTGCGAGGGTTATTCCCTCTGTGGATTTAGTTTCTCTCCCTCTATTCTCTCTGTAATTACAAAAGGTCTTAAATAGACCCGTGCATTAATCATGTTCTGTCAGCCATGCACCCATACCGTATAGTGAAGTGTGTCATGGCGCCAGACAGTCCCAAGCACAGCAGAGAATCCACAGAAAAGTGGAAATGTGATTCCAGCCTCGCTATAAAATGAGTGTTTGCATTTAATACACAATGCGGTTAAAATACAGCATTAGCATTTTACTTCAAGCTCCATTACAAAGTATAATTGCATTATTGAGAGACTTCCTGAGGAATTATTATGGGTTTATCACAAAGCTGTGTGTGACTCATCTCTGGTTTACAAGGAGGAGAACACTTGGATATGCAGCGCTGCAGGACCTCCTCTGTATTTCCTCTTCAAGAAGGTGCACGATCCTGCAAGAAGGTGTATCCTCCTACCCTTGGCTTTATACCATCACTGCTCCTTCAACTTTATTCAGAGGCCTCTGTCTCATTCATAATTAATGGCCAATGTATAAAAAGGTGAGGGAAGGCACCCCCAGACAGCGAGCTTGAAAACAGGCTTGAAGAGTTGCATAGTGAAACAGAATGGTAATGTGAGAAAGGTATAACAAGAAAATTAAAGTGTGGTGCTGTATGGGCTAGGTTCTGATTAGATCAGCTTCCACTTCAAGAGAAGCCGGAGAGCTAATCAGAATGGAAGCAGGAAGGTGGACCCAGTTAATTCACTGCGAACAGAGAGTGAATGGTCCCACCCGTCCAAAGTACAGTACTGTTTAAGTGTTGGTTCTGTGCACAGAGGGAGGAGGAATGGCTTTGTTTGTAGCAATTATTATTTTCTCACTTCATGTGTGTTTGTTGGAGATTGAAAGCAGCAACGATTGCTGATTTTTGTCCCTTTATTTTGAGAACCAACCTGTTCATATACTAACCTGCAACAGCAAATGTGTTTTAAAAGGCATGGATTACGTTTTTTAAGTAACTCGGTCGGCTATAAACGTGGTCTGTACATCTTTTTCCTTTTTAAACAAGGACACTTAGTCCAGAAATACTTTTCTATTCAGGCATATAGCAATTTCCTATTACAGAAATAAATAAAAGTCCAATTATTAACTTCCACCAGCCAAGGTCCAGGAGCATTGACAATTCTGGGAATCAAAAAAAGAAGACGAGCGCTTCTGTTTGGGGGAACAGTCGCATCCATCTCACACTAATATCCCTCCTCTGTATGAGAGGTAACAAGAAAACACATCAGTCGGAGTGGTCAGTGATAAAGAAAGCACTGGAGACAAATAACGCCATCTGGCATCGTGGGGAGTAGAGGTGGAGATTTATTTAATGGTTGTGAGCAGCTGTCAAGCTGGCTGGCTCTAACATATCAGACGTGTGTGTAAATAGCATTTCCTCAGCTAGGGTTTGAAATGCTGGGAAGAAAAAAAAAAAAGAAATGAAGCTGTGACAGTTGCAGAACATACAAATAAACATGCAGACTCTCTCTGGGAATAGATGAAAAGATCAGTGATGATTGAAGGTGAATTGAAGAAGAGATGCGCCTCGCTCTTCTTTTTCCTGTGGCTGAATGAAGGATAGTAGAGACAACACATCGCTCTGGCCGGCAGACTGATGGACAGATTGTGACATCAGGAGGTCAGGTTTGAACTGACACAGCACCGCTCTCCGACCAAGGTCCCCGTGCACTTCCTCCTCCACACGCACTGCAAAGCTCTTGGCTGCATCAGCGGAGAATAATTCTGTCATGCAGCTCAAAGAAGAATCGATCATCATACTGCAAAAGAATACACATGCTGTGTATGAATGAGAGCTGAGGAACAGATGAGATGGATTAAAAGGAATTTCTGAGTAGACAAAGTCAGAGTTGTGCTGTGCTGTCACTGTGGCGGAATATCGTACACATCATCAGGGCAATAATTTAGTGAACCTGCATGAATGTGTTGCCTTCTGAATACAAATTTAGACTTTATTCTGTGTCTAAAGAAGAAACGAGTGTATTAATATACCTCAATCAAAAGAAGCAAAAATAGAGTGTTTACAAGGGACTAAAATAAGAAAGGTTTTGAAAAAAAGAATCATTGTTACATAACATCAAGCGCATTATCCACGGGCCACAGATTATAAAAGGGACAGAGGGATTAGTACACTTGGCACCCATGTGGGCACGGTCAGTGTGGCAGGACTGAATGCACAGAATCAGCTTATTGTAGGGATGGAGAGCTTTTTCTGTAAGCATATCCGCCACAGCAGCCAATCTCCTTTAACAGCTTTGATATAATAGTGTGGTGGGGAAGGCACATTCACATTTCTTCTTCCTTAAAGGGAAGAACATTCAAGAAAAATGCCTTCGTATGTGCAAATTGTGGGTGGATACAGGAAAAGGCACCATTGTGCTGGAAGTCTGCCTGCTCAGCCATGTGGTAAAGCATCACATCTGACTCCTTCATGAAACAGAGTAAACAGAGTGTGCAGATAATGATCTTCCAAGTCCAAGGGCATGCTTTTTTTTAAATCGAGTCAAGACCCAGTCCAAACTAAAAAAAACACAATGTTCAATCAATATTCTTCATACTTTAGTCCGATGTTGTTCATAGCTAGAATCAACTGTAACTTGAATCTTGTAAATCAAGTAAAACTGTGATTTTTATATAGATATTTTATTTATATAAAAACTTATTGCACAATGTTACAAGATAACTAACTATGGACGTTTGCACACATCTGTGCATAAAACTGCACATCTTAAATAAAGATGCTTGGTAGTTACATGGCAAAGACACAGTAAAAGCATGACCTGCACATGTAAATGCAGAACAGTGCAGTGTTGTGTCTCTATGGGGAACTGACTGCTGACTGGCTGGTGAGACCAGTCCAAGTCACAACCCACCCACAAGTTTGGATTTTGCTCTGGGAACTTCTGCCTCTACGGGAGCTGGTCTTCCATTTTATTTGAAAAATATTGTACAGGTTCATTTTCTTTTGTACTTTTGAACCTACTTGGGTACTCCTGTGCAAAATGAATAAAAAGAGCTTCACAGAACTGAGACAAGTCAGAGAAAATAAAAAAAACAAACATCCCAAGACAGAGAGTGAAATCAAGTATGATTGTTATCAATATACCAAGGTTTGGACTCAAAAGCATGACTCTCAGACAAGGCAGGTAGGTTAAAAGCAGAGTTTTTTGTTGTCATTGTGTCAAATAGTCAGGCAGAAGTCAACTTTTTGCAGGCAATCAAAACAAGCTGGCAGGCGAAAGTCAAAAAAAGGCAGGCAGGGTTAAAAAAACAAGACAGACAGAAAACAGACAAAAGGGCTCAAACACTATTGGCTTGTAGGGTTTAATAAATGATCTGACAAGTGGCCTTTTTTACAGAAGATATTTTTACATGTCAGTCGAAATAATGAAATGAAGGGTGGCTGAATTCCATTTAGCTGCTTCAGTTTCCTGGTATTGTGCATTCTCTCACTCGGTCTTACTGGGACACTTGGATAGAACAGAGCCATCATTAATGTAATTAGTAACACCTGTGCTCCTACTACAAGTACTTTTCCATCCACCTGTTACACATTTGCACTTAAAAGAAACCTGAGTGAAAATGCTGTAAAAAATAAAAAAAACCCTCAAAATATAGAGTTTGAATTGAGCTTGGCTGAGGTGGAAAAGTTCAAAGTGCAATGGAAACAGACGTAGTAAATAAATCATGATGTACATAAAGTAACTTAAACATCCACTGAAACATTTTCTTCAGACATATTATAAAATCATGAAGAAAAACTATATGACTAAAATTACAAAAAATTAACATCCAATTCCAATTGGAGCACAGAGAAAATTTCCACTTCCGAGGTCGTGAATACCACAAGAGGGGGGCGTTCATATGGACTCTTCTTGTAAACACGACCCCATTTGAAGGCACCATAACAGACCTTGTTCACAGGAGACACTTTGGCATGTCATAGCAGGAAATGCACAGGTGTAATTCACAAGACTGATAATGACTGCATTCCATTCAGGTGAGCTAGTTTCAGGGTCGTGGTATTGTGCATGCTGGCTCGCTGTCATGGCTTACTTAGACACTTAATGGAACTGAGCCTTTGTTAAAGACATTTGTTTCACAGGTGGGTGTGGGATCAGGTGACTGGTAGCTGGTGGAAACACACTGAAGGCTGCAGCTGGTTGGATGGAGAATGACAGGTGAGGGAGTGACTTGACACAAATATAGACAGGGTGTGAGGAAGTTGTTGCTTCCCTGCTGTTTCTATGCTGGATTCACTTCTGAGTGGTAACCGGCTGCAGGTGATCGATAAGAACCAAGAATTCCTTTTTCACACAGGGGGAAAAGATGCAAAAATTAAAGGTGCTTTGTGGAGTTTTCATGTAAACAAACTAAAGTTATGTTTACAGTTAGAATTGCTCACCAAAACACACTGTGTGTATCTTTGATTTCTATTTCTATTTCTTCTTCTTCTCTGCCTTTGCTGGCACATGGCTGCCATTCAGTGTGTTATGTCCCGTTAGTTTTGTCCGGTTCCTGTTTTATTTTCAAGTCTTGTCTCGTTTCCAGTGTGTTCCTGCCCTCGTGTCTCTGTCCTTGATTGTCTACACCTGTTCCCCATTACACACCTGCCCCTGATTCCCTCTTTAGCCTCTTATTCATACCGGTGCCTGTCCTTTGTTCCATGTTGGTTCATTGTACTGTGTTGGATGTGTTCTGTGCGCATTGTGCGCTGTTTTCATGTTCCTGCGTTGGACGACTTTCTTGTGCTTCTGCGTTTTCCTGTTTCTGGACCTACCAGCTTGTTTACCTGCCTGCTTGTACCTGCAAGTAAGGTTAAATAAATCTCTGAACTGTTTGAGCCTCTGTGCCTGTCTGCGTTTGGGTCCTTCTCCTGCTGCTCATGCCTACACATCGTAACACAGTGTGCATCATAAAACAATTAAGTTGCTTTAATATTTTGTACATTCTATGGCTGAAAACACAGTATTCAAAACTTTCAGCTCGCCCCAGCTCAGCCTTGTTCTATGTTGGTACTTCCTCCCACTGTACACACCCGTACTTCCTGGTGACATTTTGGTGTTCGACTGTTGGACAGTGACACATTTCCTATCGCACCTCGACCTTTCATGCATCAAAAGGTTGCGTCTCCCACTCTCTAAAACTGGATACATGCTTTCAGTGATGGCAAGCAGTGGCCTCAGAGTGCTCTGTGATAAGCTAACGGAAGAGGAGGCCTTTACTTATTGATGTTGAGATTCAGCAGGCAGCGTGGACAAACCCTGGCCGCGTGCGGTTGGATAGTTTACAGCTGACAGCCACTGTTATACAGAACAAGGTATAACTGGCATGACACCCTCTGTCACACATTTCCTATCTCCTTCAAACTGCAAGAGTGTAGGCTCTCTTCCAAGCATGGTTCAAGGTAATCATTTTAAAATGTCACTGCAGTCAAACATAGCTTGCAGGTAATTTCTGTTTGTCGATGGATCAGGCTGGCTGCCTGCATGTAATACCAACACTGATGCTCTGATTAAATTACTGACAGCAAACATTGTCATGAAAATGCATTTGAAAGTTTTTTTTACCCATAACATAATAGCACAAGACTGCCTTAAGTAATAAGGTGACTATAGTACCAAGACCTTTATTATAAATGCCAATTGCAAGGCCTTCTGAGCAGAACACCTAGGAAATTGCTTGTGACCTCTGAAGATGGAGCACTGGTCAGGGCAGCATTCATTCTTAAAGGGACACACCTGGCCATTGATTATAGTGTTTTCTTTTCCTAAAACTGCACACAAAAATTAAAGTAAATGGTGCAAATTGATAACTAAATAAACAATTGCTAAATGTGCAATGGTAATCAAATGGGATGCAGCTGATGTATCCATTTCTGGGTTTGCAGGGTATAAAATGCTGGCACTGTTCAGCAGATCTCTATAGAGCTTCAGAGAATAAATGCACAATGTTGGCACCATTACCTAAATTTGAATCTCAGAAAAAGCAAACTGGCAAAATGACTTCCTAAAACACAAAATGAGCATATTATCCAGTGGTCTCTTTGCAACAAGTCCTCCAACTCATATGACTACATAGCTTGTTTGTTCCCAACCTCTGATATGAACCACAAGAGCGTTTCCTAAATTAGCGTCCCTACTAGTGGCAGGAGATATGACTCCCAAAAAGACAGAATAGGTCGTTTGCCAATGACTCCCCAAATGACATATACAGGCGTACTGGACCTTCGTGGTCATGGTAACAATAATAAACACATGGTTAACGTTGTGAAGCGGTTGCAGTTTGGTCAGGTTTAGGCACCAAAACTACTTGGTTAGGTTTAGGAAAAGATCATGGTTTGGGTTAAAATAACTACGTAGGTAAGTTAATTTACGTTAAAATAAGTCAAAGCTGACTTTTGGTTACACACAGGACATGAACAGCGGTCTCTTGGGTGAAAGTCTTGAGTTGTTGTTGTTGTTGACCCTTCCATCCACCCCAACAGTAGAGGTTGTCATACATACAAATATAATATGTGTCGTAAGAAGCTGCTGCACAAACGACCTACACGGACGTATTTTTGGGGAGGACAGTCTCTCTTTTTGTATCGGACATATGTCAGACAGTTTTTGAAGGAGCTGTGTTGTCACCATTGGTGGTTGACCTCTTACTAAATAATTGACCTTTGTACTTAAATTTATATACAAGTACTGTGGTCATGTTTTTAGGGTTAAATAACTGAAAGGAAAATATATTAGAATCTTACATACACTACAAAACAGCTACTGTGTTTCTTAACTCAAATTTCAAAGATGACGTGTAGTATGAATTTAAACATTATTAACTGATTTTTTGGCCGCTTGGAGGCAGTTCAATAATAACTGTTTTAATATTTTTTCTTTATTACTCTTTTGGTAAAATTTTCCCTACTCTAATCCTCTTCATCACTTCTGCTTGCCCACACTGTCAGAATTCTTCTCATTCACAATTCTTATATCATTATGTCTGCCAATCATCTTTGTTCCCGCATTTCTTGAGCCAACTGGTTGTTAGATTCTGCTCAGGACTACTAGTGTGCAACCCACCACCTCCCCGCCACGGCCATGACTTTCAGGATGTTCAGAGAGGTTCACCTGCGAGGTTCCATCTTCCCCCTGCTGGCTTTACTCCACCACCACCACCATCACCATCACCAGGGACTAGGCTCCAGAGAGAGCCCCTCCTATCTCTTATGTTCGTGGGCATACATTTAATGAAGAAGCTTCACATTGAGTCTAATCACCAAGACCTTTCTTCATTGCTACCACAAGGGATATTGTTGTACACTTGATTTTTACCAGTAGACCTCTCCTTATCGTCATAATGGACAAAAATATGAAATGTGAGAATAACACCCAGGTTAGTGGAATTTACTTTGGAATGATAAAGTCACCTTGAAACTGGGGAGGAATTTTGCACCTTATAATTTCGTACAGCTCAGTTGTACTTTGTGACTTTGAGCACGTCAGAATCTGCACAGAAAGAGAGACAACACTGCAGTTATCTAGACATAATTATCAGAAACTCTTAAACATCTATGGTGTTTTACTGGGATGTGGGGTGTCAAACTCAACAACAAAAACTCAAACAGCCTCCAGAATCAATCATTATGCAGAGTCCTGAATGTCTCACATGATGACAACAATCAATGAACCTTGTTGCAGTAGCCTATATGTGTGTTTGCATGTATGTATTATTACTTAAATGTCACTCTGTTAGGATTTCTTGTGTGTTTATTATGGAGAAGGTGGATGATGGTGATGACAACAAAATGACCTTCTCTGAGTGATTTGATGTTTACATGTTTTAAACACTAAACGTGCTTTTATTTGGCAGAAAGCACGTTTCTCACAATAACTACCAAACTCGTTTTTAATCTTGGAACAGAAGTTAAGGGTGACAAAAAAACAAAAACAAATTCCCCATGAAAACAACAGGAGCAGCAGATAACAGTGTAATGTGTCCATGTACATGATGCCCTTACATGCAGCAAGCTGGTGTCATCAGTTTTATCATGTTATGCAATCTGTCTCCATGGAATGATAGCTTGTATTTCAGTAAAAACAAAAAAAAAAGGTTAATTGCTGGATGGGTTATAAACCTTTATATTTATTTTCAGCGTCCGGCAGCCAGATGGTTCATATCCTCTGGTGTTAGTGGTTTAATGAGGGCTAACTTGGCTGCAGCGTTACTCTCGGACGAATGAATGATGATGAATGAACAGCCCGCTTGCGCTCACAGCTGGCGCACCAGCAGAGCAGGTCTTTACGCGTAAAGCATCATTGGCTGAGAACCTCACGCGTGTCACAGAGAAGACGAGGAAGCAGTAAACAGCTTTAAACGAATCCGTTAACTAGTTTCAGTGGCTCCCTTGCGTCGGCCGGTTGGTCTCAGTGATCACTCTCAGCAGCAGTGTCTCGATCCGCGGACTGATTGGCTGTTTCTGTCCCGGACTGGAGCTGCCCACGGTGGTGAAACATGAACCAAAGTGCGGGAGCAGCGCAGCACAGTCGGCGGTACTCAACCGAAGAGAAGGTAAGAACACAATGCTGATTGTCGCTGTTTGTATGACAGAAACCCTCGGGGCTTAACTTTCCGATGTGCAGACTCTCTTGTTTATGAGATACCAAACTCTTAGTGAGAGAATAAAGTTGGCAGCTGCTGGGATAAGTTGCAAGGAACAAAACTAAACCACGTGGAGAAAGTTGCGAGTCATTTAAATGACATAAGCACTCTCTGTGTGATCCATATGGACAGAGTCTGAACATTTGATCGGTTGTTGTGTTCCTTTAGCGCAGGCGCAATATTAGATAAATGATTTAACGGGAAGGCAAACGGTGTTCCCGTTTGAGGACAGTGCATCCACTTAATTAAATGATTTATGAGGCTTTTGATACAACCGACAAATATGACAGGGTAAATATTAACATTTAATATTGAACCTGGATATTTAATGCTTTTATTTTGTCTTTTTTTAAGTGAAACTGGTGAAATCGACGTTGCTGACTAAAGATGGGTTTCAATGTTGAAAAGACTTTAATGACCGTAATCCCCGTCACATAACAGAAAATAAAATTGTTGGATGGATAAAAAGGACAAGTGGCATGGTTTTATGAAAAGCAAAGTTTGGCCTGTGGGTGGCGCAACACTGTTCACTAAATCTCAAGGGTTTAATGGTCATCTCAGACTCAGCAGTTGTGTCAGCTTTTTATCAGACTTGAAACAGGGTTCTCTGCGCATCTTCCAGCAGTATGCAGCTGTATCAGGTGCTTCTCAGTTCGAGGACAGCAAACTTCCAAGAGAAAAAAAAAGGGACTGGAGCACTTTAATTGTGCTACGTATAGTGAACCTAGAAGAGGTCTACAATTGTCATTGGATATTTGGTTGAACAGGAGTTCAAATGTAAAGGCAGAAGTACAATCAATTAAAGGAAACATGACAAAATCCGTTCTTCATTCGGCTTAAAGGCTCCACTGTGTTAAGAGTGTGAATCCAATAAGCCTCTCCACAGAGCAGTGAGTTGATAATGTCCCGGGTGACACTTTTTCTATTCCCCTGAACTTTATTGACGCTGCTGAGCCATGGTTAGCCTGTGCATAATGTCAAGCAATAGCACTGACTTGGCTAACCATTGCATAGCATACCAACAAGCCAGTGTTCGTCGGATGAATGAGATAATATGATATAAGATAAGAAAGAACTTTATGCATTCCTAACGACATTTTTTGTGCTCACAATGCTCAGTATACATTGTAAAATTGATACCTAGTAATTATTAAATTATGCTATACTGTATATGCATACATAGGAAAATAAAATATAAAAGGGATTATTATGATTACAAATAATTAGTAAATGGTACAGACATCTTTCTGTACCATCATCTGTTGTACTTTATGACTATGTAACTATGAAAAAACTGCACAGAAAGAAGCATCGGTCTTACTTTGATACAAATGTTCAAAGTGCTTTTGTATAAGACATAAAAAGGCATTAAGAAAAGATAGAAAAAAACACAAGGCAGTATAAAAAGACATGTAGAGACACAAAGAAGGAAATAAATAGAAGAGAAAATCAGAAATGCAGTGTAACCCAAAACAATTCAGTGCTCTGTAATTCAACAGTAGTATTTAAATGTCAATTCTCTGACACACAGGAAGCCAGTGCAAAGATCTGAGAACTCAGCTGATGTTTCACTGTCTTGGTCTCAGTGAGGAGCCTTCTGAATCAGCTGCAGCTGTCTGATTGACGTTTTAGAGAGAACTGTGATTACAAGCGCAAAAAATATGAAGGGGAAAATACTGCACTGCAAACAGGAGATGTGATAAAAACAGTAGGAATAGAAGTAAAGAACAGTGTATCCAGTTTGAGGTAAATGACAATAATGTATGATAATAATCTTTATCTAATGTCTGGAGACAGTGTCAAGCACTGAGAGAGGAGCATGTTAACGTGTATCATTTTGATATTACAAACTACTCGGTATTAGCATGTTGGCATTTAGCATGCAATATTTAGTTTCTTATAGCGTGTTTAGCTAGTGCAACGTGTTAACATGTAGGATGTACAGCTGAGGCTTCTTGGAGTTTGGTCAGCTTTAGAGGTATCCTGTCATGAAACGAAATGCTGAACAAGTGGACCTGTTTGTGGCAGTACATAAAGTCAGTGGATCAATGGCATTAAAGGGTAACTCCAGTATTTTTTTACCTGGGCGCTATTTTTTTTAACAAATTTTGGGGTCTAAATGACTAATATTTACCAAAAGTTTTGGAATTGGTCCAGTAGATCACCTCCGCATCCGTGAATGGGCTGCAATGGCTGCTATGTAATCCTTAAGTCAGTCCACTAAAAGTGCTTGTTTTTGCCACTGACAGGCTCTGACTGTTATTCAAAGTGTCTGACAACATTATGGAAAGGATCCCTACAGAGAGAGGTTGAGTTGTTGACATCTTCTTGCAACCTCTTGCGAGATTTCAGAGCGAGCCTTTTCCTTGAGCAATACTTTCTGTTTCTGGTTAAACAAAAAGAATCTTACTCTTTAACAAATGGTCTGTCTCTGTAGGGATCCTTTTACCTTTAGTGGACAGACTTTTCACAGGTGCAATTGCTCCAAAGGATTACGTAGCAGCCATTGCAGTCCGTTCGCGGATGCTGTAAAAGGGGCCCAGGTTTAAAAATAGCGGAGTTTACCTCTATATGTTCTAAATATAATGGCAATACATCTAAACGATGCTGAGGTATTGCTCACATATCATAGGGATATGTTGGACTGACAGGCTAATGGACCAACCAATTGACATTGCTATTTCTAGAACCACACTAGCAGTGTGAAATGAAAGCTTCTCTCTGAGGAACAGAAATTAATTTCAATCACCTTGCCTATATGCTTCACTCCGCTTGTCTCATTCAGCATTCTGTAGCCATTAAAACTACCTGCAGAAAATGGAAAATGAGGACAATTGTGACATTGCCCCCCATGGGCTTTGGGAGAGAAATATATGTACATGCATTGCTGGGGGCTATCCAGTTGTTCATTTTCTTGCCTCCTCCAGTTTATCCATTAAAATGTGAAATCATTTTCCTAATGGCGCATTCTGAACAATCAGAATAATTTAAACACAGTGTTAGACCTGTTTATGGGTCTTATTTCTTACTTTTTCAATGCAAAAAACCCATTTGTCTGAAGAAGTCATTTTGTTAAAACAGGAAATTGGGTTCAAGATAATTCCACTTTCTGAAAGGATTTTTTCCCCTTCAAATGAAAGTCGATATCTTGAAACATGACAGAGTAAGGCAGATGCACTGGTGTTAGAAAATAGCCCTCAATTCTCTGAAATTATTAAGACAAGTAAATTTGTTACGGAAAAAGGAAAAATCATCTCACTCATTGGGAAAATTTTTTTGCACTGTTCATGGTGAAGTGACACTTTAAATGTGTGTTGAATGTCTCCATGTGTTATTTACTCATGTACTGGTTAGTTTTGTTTTCCAATAGTCAGATTGTCTCTATCTCTACAAAGAAGCTCAAATTGAAAGGATTAAGTTACTCAGAGCAACATGCCTCTCACTAACATGTACATTTGTCATGAGCCAAGAAAGAGGCTGCTGTAAAAAGAGACAAAGTAATTCAGTGGATCATTGGTTTAGAGAGTGATATTCTCCCAGTGGACTATCCAAGTACTCGAGGCAAGACAACAAAGAAAGAGGTTTTTAAACATTTGTCCCTGTGTACTGCTGCTCTCTTGTAAGCGTAACCACAGTTACCATTACATAGCTTTTACTGAATGGTAGATTGCCATTATCTTACTTTGTTTGGATTCCCCAGCAGGAATGTTTATTTCAAAAGCAATATGTCACCAGGATATAAAAGTGCTTTGGGACTGGACTGCAGCTGCTGTGGGGAAGAGTGCAGATAAAAGGCACACGTCGTGTTTTGGAACAGTAGGTGTTTGCCTTGTGCTCACAGCATGATTGATTAAGGTTTGGCTTGGAGCTTTTGTTCTGTTTTGTCACCCCTTTGTTCAATTCAATTCAATTCAGTTTTATTTATATAGCGCCATATCATAACAAAGTTATCTCAGGGCACTTTGTCATAAAGAGCAGGTCTAGACCGACTCCTTATGTGTACAGAGACCCAACAATTCCCACCAAGAGCAAGCACAAGCAACAGTGGCAAGGAAAAACTCCCTTTTAACAGGAAGAAACCTCCAGCAGAACCAGGCTCTGGGTGTGCGGTCATCTGCCTCGACCGGTTGGGTTGAGAGAGAGGGGAGGGAGAGAGCGAGGGAGAGAGAGCATGAGGAAAGCGAACATGCAGTAGCACAGCGCAGTTCAGTTCTACATACAGATGTAAAGCAGCAGTAGTGGAAATAGTATTAATGTTAATACAAATAAAAGTAATAGCAATGTGATAGTAGTAATACTAATAATAAGTCCAAAAACAACAATAACAGCAG
>LKNJ01005327.1:47877-59335 GCA_002120245.1 Maccullochella peelii
AGCTCCGCAACCGCAGATCCAGACTCCGTAGCTCCGCAACCACCAATCCATACTCCGCAGCTCTGCAATCACAGGTCAAGACTCCGCAGCTCCGGAGGCAGAAAACACTCGGAGAAAGCAATAGAAGGAAAGCGAGAAAGAGGAGAGAGATCAACAGAAGGATAGATAGAAAGAGGAGAGAAAGGGAAGCAGTTGAGTTAGTAACAGGCATTAATGTGATAAGAGTTCGTACAGATGGAGAGGGAGAGAAGGAGAGAGGAGCTCAGTGCATCGTAGGAAGTCTCCCGGCAGTCTAGGCCCATAGCAGCGTAACTAAGGGGTGGCTCAGGGCTCACCTGAGTCAGCCCTACTAGAAGCTTTATCAAAGAGGAAAGTCTTAAGCCTACTCTTAAATGTGAGTAGGGTATCTGCCTCCCGTACACAAATGGGAAGTTGATTCCACAGAAGACGAGCTTGATAGCTGAAGGCTCTGGCTCCCATTCTCCCAACAGCAGACATTAATACTCAACTCAGAATGCTTTAAAACGATACTTTGTCTGTCCTATCTCTCTAAACTGAAACGTCTAAGTTAGGTATTGAAGGAAAATTCACTCTAAAACACTTAAAGACATTTACACTTAGTCACTTCATGTGTCCTGGGTAGATTATATAGCTACAGTATCAGATATCCAGAAAGCCAATTCAAGACGGACTGAAATCCGATTGTTGTAACCACCTCCTGAGGGGGTTATATAATAAACATGACCTTTACGCCCCCAACTGTAACTACATCAGTAAGTGTATGGTGGAAGTAGCCTCTACAGGGTCTGTTCCTGTGATAAAGGAAGCTAAAAATCAACCGTTCTCCCTGTCTGATTATAGTGACAGCAACACATGGGATTATACAGAAGGTGCACCGAGCAGTTGTAGCACTTTTCTGAACCCTGATCAGTTCAATCACTGAATGGTCTGTATGGGGGAGGGGGCGACGAGTGAGAGCCAGTGAAAACGATAAAACTTTGCATTGTTCTTAGTCCACGGGAGTCATCCGCTTGTTTGTGTTAGCTTATGGATAGTTGTTAGCTAGCTAAACTGCTACGTGCAAGTGCAAGTTATTCTTCTTCTGCCATTTGTGGCAGTTACCAAACAGCTTTAGGTGCATTACTAGCTCCTTCTTGACTGGAGGAGGGCTGACCCTGATTTGCATGTAGCCGGAAAAACCAAGACAAATCAGATTTGTAATCTGGCCAACAAAGATGCATATATGAGGCTAAGTGTAAATGAAAGTGTCTTAAATCTCATCTGGATTTAATCTGGATATGAGGCACTTGAAATAACAAGTGTAAATGGGGCCTTAGACTAAGGCGGTGTTCAGACCAACATGAAAATACACAGCCTCCTCATTCATTTGAATGAAGCCAGGGTGGCTACGCAGAGGGCCCGCCCAAAAAAACCCCGCAGGGTCTGCCAGCAAAAATGTTGAACCTAGCTCAACTTTTTCTGGACCGTCACACGTCATTCGGCAAGGCACTACGGTGGCCACTCAAATATGTGATATGTGAAGAATGCATTCCTGGTAGATTACTCTGCAGCGTGAATAGAGAATTTCTACTGTTTAACTCATAATTGTCCCAATAAAAGATAAAAAAGTTGCTGCCATGATAACTTTTCAGAGTTGTAAAATTGTGTCTCACAGTATATATAAACCGGTGTGCAATGTGTTGGCATCTGATAAGCCCTCAAACTCATGGATCCATTGCTCAAACTGGACTTCCTGGATTGTATATCATGTCTTGCCGCTACCTGTAGCAACAAGCCCCCCACCAATGCAGCATCCTTTGTAGTTTTAACACAGGGCCACTTAAGGGGGAAAAAAAAAATCAAGGTTATGTATTGTAACCCTAGTTCTATGAGCACAGATAGCATAAGTCATCTTCAATCCAAAGCAGTGCATTGAAGTTTGCATGTACTCGTTTGGCTAATTAAGACGGACCCACCAAAACCCCACCCAGTTCTGACTGTATACACTGTCACACCCAAACCTGGAATCCATAAGGTCAGCAACTTGAGGAGCAGCAGCTTGACAAAGATAGTGAGCTCTGCCTGTGCTCATAGTGGGGTATCAATAGACAAACCGCTGCTGTGATTGTCTCAAAGTGGGTTCAAGATAACATGCCAAAACATGCACACGGCACCATTTTTTTAATCCCCTATCTCCGGCATGGGTCAGATGAATGTATCCTGGACTTAAAAGATCTGATGTTTTAAGGTACACATGACGAGTTCAGCCACACTGTAGCACCATTATAGTCCCCTCCAGTGAGCAAACAGCTTGCTTGGACTGATAAAGCACACAGATCAACACAGGGTAACAATGCTGTCTTCAGGGACAGCCTAATGTAATTTAAGGGAAATCCCCTTGGAACATTAGGGCTCACTAGAGAGAGACCCAGGCACCACAGGGAGCTCCCACTGCGGGACAGATGGCCAAACAGTCTGGCTCTTGTCGCCTCACTCCCTGTAGAGAGTGTTTCAGGAGAATGTGACTGAAAAAGAACCTCCCTGAGAGACAGCTAAGGACTATAATTTAGCAACTGCTTTATAGCGTTTGACAAGTGTCAGTTTCCTCATTTTAAATACATATATGGTTCTAGGCAGACGTCAGAAAGTCAGACAGGATTTGAATTGCTATTGAAGACTGCAGAGACGCGGCGTACTGCTTACAGACGTCAGGATGAATCCAGCTGTCAGCTCTTTGGCTGTTCTCCACATGATAAAGTCATGAGAAAAATCCTTGAAATTGGTTAATCTCTTATGTAACCACTGCCAGCTGTATCATTGGTTTGTTGTATATATGCTTCTTATATTTCATGGGGCCATTGTAATTGGAAAACAAACAACAAAGACATGATAAGAGTGTGGTGCTTGTCATCAGATGAACACAGTCACTAACTCCCATTTCCATCATTTTTGCTTTCGCCGTTACCCAAGAAGCATTAAGCAGAAGGGGACTAATTATTAAAATACGTTTTCATAATTTCTACTCTGAAGTTCATCAAGCACTTTTGAGTGAAGTGTCAAAGTAAATTATAGCAGTGTTTGTTTTAATATTGCCAGGATTTTTTGGTGTCAGTGTCCTATGCCCTATAGTTGCTAACTGTGTCTGTCTGCCCTTGACAGGCCATTTGCAGACTGTGTTTTGAACTCAATGGTGTTTTTGGAATCAAGCTCCATTGACACTGTAATTTCACAGGCCTGCATAAAATGTATATCCTTCTCAGAGAAAAATCTGTGTTCACTTACAAAAAGCATCTTCCAAATACTGTCCAAAATTGCAGGTGGCTAACAACTGCCTCAAAGCCACAACATGATCAGAAACAGATTTCGCTGTGGAGGTCAGACAGAAGCGCAATGTTAGTTATTTTCTAACATGAATGCAAAATCTGTAGGCAAGGGACAAGATTTTGGTATCAGAAGCAGTCTGGTTTCCATTTGCAGTCCGTTTGTAGTGTGTAATGTAGTTATCCGGATATCCACTGGCTACACCAGAAGCCCAGAAACATTGGCCGTTGCCCCCAGAGGCTAAATCATCATCAGACGATATCCAATGGGTTCGGAGATTAGTTTTTCCCAAAGCCTGTATCATACCAAATTTGAGACAGGTGTTTTGAGATTGAATAACATTCACTGCGACTTCCGACCGTGATTAACCCAAACACCTCTACCTCCGCTATCAGTGCAAATGTGTTGAGTTCCACTCTGCTACTGTAGTTATGGAGGCGGCAGTTAAGAGCGCAACACATAAATCAGCCACAGGATTGATTTTTGAAATAGGTTTCTCTTAAAGGTGATTTAATTAAATAAATCAAAAAGCTTTAAGCTACCAATCTTCCAGATCCATCAATATTTTCTTTATGCTCTTTTTAAACAGTCAGTCAGGAGTGCAACCTAATTGAGTACTTACCCTCTGGAAATCCTGAGAACCAAACTCAGCAATCAGGCAAGCATTCAACAAGGGGCAGCACCTCTTCCTGTCAATCACAGGGTGTACTTCCTTCCATACAACAGAGACACAATTTTGGAAGATTCTGTGATGAATGGCGAGGGTAGGGTTTGTGTTGAAATGGAGTGGAAAACTGCTTCTATTCTGGGAGACAAGAGTAGGTGAAAATCTGAGCATTCAAACTAACGTTCATACAAGTCACACAAGTCATTACTTATATTATAATGTGAGTGGACTCCGGCGAAAACCAGCGTTTTCGCCTCAGCACCTGATTCTATCTGAATGTAGCCTAACTGATGCTATTGAGAATTCAGCTGGCAGACCTGGTACACAATATATTAGTAGTTCTGGTTTCCCAATACTCCTGCCTCCTCCTGATGGTATTAATGTAAAACTGAACACTTGAAACAGCAAGTATGCCTCTGTTTTTAGATAGTCATTTGGATTGTTTCAAGAATACCTTCAGCCTTTTTTAATTGTGCATTTATTTATGCTTGCAGTTTTCAAACAAATGACTCACTTTTTAATAATTTTTATTTGTTGGAAAAGAGGCCACTCTCAAGGGCCTCGTGCCAAACCTCAGAATATTATCACCTTGTTCTCTCTATTTTGATTGCAGTACCTTAGTAAGTTTCCACCAATTTCTCTACCTTTTATTTCAAACCAACCATTTCTTGAAATTAGGTAAAAGGGTTAGCAGTACAAGAATAGTTTATTGCTAATAATGACCCTGACCTCTGTTAGGAGTGAAAAGGATGAGATCGCTTTGGTCTTTATTTATGAGCAAGTAATTGACCGTTCTCACCTCCCTTTCAACTTGGTGAAAGCTGACGCACTCTGTGAAGCACAGGCGTGAATTGAAAGCCCCTCGAAATGAATTTTTCAGGGGTGGTGCATTGTTCGCACAAACAACATCCTTGAGAAGCCAGCCAACTTTGAAAACTGGGTCACAGTTTCCCCAAAAGGAAATAATTATTCTCAGCTGTCATTAAATTTTGTGCTATGCAGATTCAAAAGGCAATTATGATCTTTTTCCCATAACTTTGGAGATGTCAAGTCATGGGCCAAATACAACAATATATTTGCATATCTCGAGAGATGTTCCTGACTGAACTTGTGTGAGTGAATTCTGAATATCACATAATTGCAGCTCTGAGGTTTGCTTCTCACAAGGTCGCCATGTTAAGTACTGTATTTATACCTTGTATGTACTGGAAGACTGTGTGTAACCTCAGTGAGGTGTGAAGAATGCTAAACCTGAATTTAATTTAGAGTATCATCTTTTTTGTTATGTGCAAGTTTTCCACCATTCCATAAACAGTTGTTATTAATGAGCTCACAAAGCAGGAGGACAAAGATCATTTTTAGTCCTGGGAAAGTGGCAAAAAGTACTGAGCTGTGTGAGCGTAAAGGATGGTGAGAAGGAGAAAGAAACTAGAGACATATTAAAGGGGGACTTGTCAAATGGAGAAATGGAGAGCTTGCCATGACTGCATCAAAATAGAACAAAGCTGCATTTATTTTCCTCCACACTTTACAGTGTTAGCTGGGAAGGAGCGGAGCTGCAGAAGCTCTCAGAGGGAGAGTGTGGGCTGACTCCAGATTTCACCCAGGGGACGGGATCAGACTCTGGGGAGCCGAGCCCCAGAGCTCCAGAGGCATAGATCTCAGTCCTGATGTATAGGGGCTTCCCTCGCTCTGCACTGTCTCTCTGAGTGGACAAACTGTATTATTAGTTATACAGTTCTTAGCTGCCAGAAATATTGAGTGTGAATCTGGGTCAGGTGGTGCCAGCAGCAGACTGATTTGTTAGGGAAGGAGTATGTATAATGAGCTATGTTAGTTTTTTGGGACCTAAAATACCCACCTTCCATTACATCTTGACATGCAAGTTTACATTGATTTCTATCTGTATGGACTCATCAGTAGGGTGTTTAAATTTAAGGTAAAATCAACCTCGATACACGGGAGTCACCCATCTCTCTAACTGAGATCCTGCAGATTCAACCCGGTTGTCCTAGTTTTAGCAGTGCTGTCTGCCCACAGAAGGTGAAAGTAAAATATAGCAAGCCTGTTTTTTTTTTTTTTTAAAAAGGTGGGTTCACCATTGTTAGATCTAGAGATAGAGATTTCTCTGTCCCACTTCAAATCAATCAAAAATAAGTCCCAATCCAGCACTTATACTGTCCTATACTGCACAGCTGTTCAGTGCGCACTTTTAAACACAATCCATTTATGGTAGTAGTATTTGTGGAAAAAGGTGAGTCTTGAATTGTTGTTGCAGAAATGTTTGGACAGCATTTAAATGAGGTGTGGCTTATTATAAAGTTTGAAGGTGGGGCTGTGCCACATCTGAGCCATTTTAGTCAAAATCCAAACCCAGACGTAAAGAGCTGTTTCCAATCTTTTATTTTGTAAGGATCCTTTCTTCCATGGTAGTATTATGCCCTGTTTTATGCCAGATGTTTAAGGGTAGCTTGGCTTCCTCTCCAGCATGAACAACACACATAAGTCCAGACAAAGTTCTGCTAGCACCACTTTAGAGGCCTTGAGCATTTTGATCCACGTGGAAAGGCAACCAATTTTCCTGTTCTATATTCTAAACATTCTGACGCACTGTTCAGGGTGGATATTTTCCCTGAAACTGCTGGCTTCTACTTGCTTGTGCAGGTTTCTTCGCCATTTGCTCATGTTGTATTATGTCATGTTATCACACAATGTTATATTATGTTCAACCCTGTCTCTAGAAATGACATTTTTCTTACATTTACATGAGGGTGGAGGTGTTGGGGGGGTGCTTGTATTATTTTGTATTATATACGTTTTGAAAGAAATGTAATGCCACCGGGATTTTTTTTTTTACAATGTTGTTAATTTACATGTCTGCCAAGTCGCACAGATTTAGATATTAAACATATCAGCAAATTGATCACTGACCACATATTTAACTGGTCTTCCCACAATATCCGCTTTAGAACTTAAAAAAAATATAAAAGAAAAAGAAAAATACCTTTGTATTCACTGTATTCTCTACTAGATCCTAGAGTCCTTTCACAACTGTATATTGTGATGACAGTTACACAATGTAGTCAGTGTATTGTAGAAACGGTAGTATTTTAGTCAGGTTTGGCATAACCAGGACTTGCAGACTTAAATGTTATGAGCTCTGCCGTCTCAACCATTCAAAAGTGTAACTAAAGCAGGTAATGAGTCATAATGAACTCATTAGGAGCACCAGATGGTGCCTAAACCACTGGATTGGCAGCAAATGGAAATTGCTTTCCAACTGTGTAATTTTAGCATCAAATCAGAAGAACTGCAGCTCTGAGATCCTTCTTTCCATTGCACCTACCAATTTGAACACATGGATACAGAAGGCCTGAATAAGAAGGTTTGACACTAAATCCAATATAACAGCAATGAGATGATTCCCACCAGGTGAGGTGCCGAGCCAAAGATAATTATACTACAACACCTTCTGCCACTCATAATGTAACAAACCTTTACATTTATCAAACCAATGAAAATTAAATCAGTGTCTACTAACACATGACTCACTCTGACTGAGAGTTAGTGTTTTATTGCTAAAAATGACAGAAAGATGGGAAAAAGCTAAAGAAAAGTCTTAGTAAGGTGTTGGGCCACCGTGAGTCTTTAGAACAGCTTCAGTGCTCCTTGGCATTGGTTCTCTCAGTCTCTAGAACTCTTCTGGAGAGATGAACACCATTTTTCCAAAAGATATCCCCTCATTTGGTGTTGTGATGATGGTGGTGGAGAGTGCTAAGACTTCGCTCCAAAACTGTCCATAGGTGTTCAATTGGGTTAAGATCTGGGGAATGTGAAGGCCATAACATATGATTCACATCATTTTCAAACCACCCCCACCAGGATAGCATGATGTTGTTCGATCATAGTGTGAAGGGGGCAATAAGAGCAAAAGACTGACAACGCCACCTGGGCAGTTGCACTCCAGGAAATACCATCTCAAGAACCTGGAAATGTTGACAAGTTTGTAGGCATTAATTTTGTGTTAAACAAATCTTTGTTTTATAGACATATCTAATAGTTATTTTGCTACCTTGTTACCTACCTGAGCGTCCGCGATACCTTCATAAATGAAGGTTGATCAGTCTGTCGTCATGCCCCTTCAGTCTTCCCCCGTTCAAGTGGATCAATGACCCAACACAGCGGCCAGACATCGCTTATTGACTGAATCACCAGCTGTCGTTAGGCTAAGTGTTGTTGTAAATACCAACCTGTTAATAGCCAGCTGTTTGAGCTATGCTAGCCTGAGATTTAGTTGAGGTTTAGTAGACGGCAGTCTGATGCTGCTTTACTGTATGACTGTACTCCAGCAGCCTCCCACTGAAGCTAGCTATCTATCAGCATCATTTAACTATTTACCACACTGATAGTGAATATTCATGTCTCGTATATGCCTCAAATCTCAGTGCAAAAGCCTTGGTTATTAATACGGTTGTTTTTAGTTTTACAACCTGCTACACAGCTTTTCAGCATTTTCCTATTTCTCTCCTTATTTGAAAGTGCGATTCTTTCCCCCAGAAGGGGGCACGGCATGGCGCTTGATGACGCAATCCTGGTTTGATGTATAATCTGGCCCTGATTGGGGAATTGGTTTGGGAGAGGAGTCAGGCCTGGGGGGCACACATGATACTGTATTCCCCTGCACTAGGGGAGCATTCCCCACCACAATCGGATAAAGGAGAACACTCAGAATAACTTTGTATTGATTTGCGCTGGCCCTTCCCTCTCAAGGGACAGATGGACTCAAACTATGCCAGGAAAAAAAGCCACCTGAATGACAGCATTAGCATTGGTTATGTTTCTTCAATCATTCACACAGGTTTTTTTTTTTATTTGTCATCCATCTGTATGTGTCATAACATTTAAAGTTAAATTAAAATCCACTTTTGAAATCAGTATATAAATCCTTTTGTTTTGTTTTAACCAAAAATACATTTGAATTAAATTTTCAGCAGTGAGTATTCAAGTCCCTCAGTTTGGACAAGGAAAAGCTACCCCCCAAAAAATCTTTAATGGGGAAAAAATGGAAGAAATCTCATGAAGAGCAACAGAGGAGGGATCCCTCTCCCAGGACGGACAGACATGCAATAGATGTCGTGCATACAAAATAGACCAACATAATAAAATTACAATATTGTAGCGGTATTAGTCTTACACAGCAGCACCAAATACATGGGCCTTAATACACATGTGCAAATTGAAGTAGAGCTATGACCCTCCACTTCGGCAAATGAATGAATAAATGCAACCAAGAATGAATCAAATGAATACGCTCGGGATCAAAATAATGATTTTAAGATTTATAAATGAAATCAAATAAACTGACTAAATTTAGCTAGAACTAAGAAGAAGAAGAAGAATATCACAGGAAAAGTATAGCTTCAACTGGTGGTTCAGATAGCCAGGGCAGACATCTCTCCGGAGGGGAGGAGGGAGACGTTTATCATGTGGGCCCGTTCTGGAGCTTTCGGGTCTCCTCGGGCGTGCTCGTCCCCATGCGGCAACTCGGCTCGAGACGCCGGTCTCTACGTCAGGCATCTTTGGGGTACGTTCAATCCCTCGTAGCGATTCGGCTTGAATCAGCATTTTCTCTCTCTGTCAGCAGGGAGCGGAATGATGACATTTTCACACACCCCCACTTGGCTGGGTCTGCAGGATTCAGAGTTTCTTCAGTTCTAACTGTTGTGTTAGAACACAGATGTGGAACAGTCTTCTTTCAGACAGTTCTTGCTTCCAAAGTTGGATGGATGAGGCGAGGGCCTTCAGCAAGTTCTGTGCGGTTTGAATACAGCTGACGGGCAATCTTCTGGGCCCGCTTGGTATAGGCTAATGGTCAGGGTCTAAAGAGCAGAGCCATGCGCAGGTCTCCGGACGAACGAACCAGCGGCCCGCTCGCCCGGGACGAGGCTGATAAGAGACAGTCAATAAGAGCGTAGAATAGAATAGAATACAAGCAAAGAGCATGAACTGATAGATCTTATGGTGTCTTCTTGTCTTACAGTCTTCTATAAAATAGGCGGCGATGTCAGATGTCCACGGCGCGAAACTTTACTCCACCCACCCTAGATCTGTTGTATTTTAACTATTTTCTTTGTTCTGATTTCTTTCTGAATAATTAATTTAGTTAATAAAGTTTATCACATGTCTAATGCTTCCATATTTAATAGCGTGGCATTCTCTGCTGCAGAACGATACCAAACACCTTATAAAGACAGTCACAGACAGTGTTAAACCAGGTTTAAATGGCAGTTATAAACACATGTTATTGTAACAACACATACATATTTATCATATATGTCTGTATATATATGCATATGTGTACGTATATAAACAGCAAATTAATGGGTAAATCAGAATAAACTCAATATATACCAGGGTTCCTTTGATCAGGGAGATGTCTCTGTCTTTCTCCTCAGAGGAAAAACAAGCACATGCTGTGTGTGTGTGTGTGTGTGTCTGTGTGTGTGTGTGTGTCACAGTTGGGGAATCTGTTTCAATTCAGTGACACCTAAACTTCACCCATGCACATAGATCTCTATGTATATCCACATATATGTATCTCCATAGGTATAGCAAATGAAATAAGTAAAATAGAATTACTACAGGCCATCCAGCTCTGATCTCTGCTACAGGAATGTAGAAGAGGAGGGGGGAGATGCAGAAGAAGGGGCTAACCCCCACACAGACACATCTGCACTCAGGGATTGTATCAGGCATTTAAGCTTAAATCTTATNTCTAAATGATAATAGGGATTTTTAGGATTGGAAATAAAAAGGAGGGTATCATCTGCATAAAGTCATATAAGATCAAGCAAATTTGAGATTTTACAATAAATAATAATTAAATGAGACAGATTAACTTGACCAAAAGACTCAGAATTAACACTTTGACATTATTCACTGCTTGCAGTATATCCACGTACAGTACCTTCGTAGGTTTAGCAGATGAAGTAAGATAAAAGTAAGTAAAATAGAATTACTACAGGCCATCCAGCTCTGATCTCTGCTACAGGAATGTAGAAGGGGAGAGGGTAGATGCAGAAGACACACACAGACACATCTGCACTCAGAGATCGTATCAGGCATTTAAGCTCAAATCTTATCTCATTACAAGCTATGATCAATTTACATGTTATGTAAAGGCATATTAACATTTCCTGTTTCATTATCTATTAAACAAAACCAAACATCACATCTTTATCTTTATCTGGATTAGTGGATAGTTGTAAACCGTTCCTGTTGGTTCAGTTTCCATTTTACCTGCATCCAAATCAGCATGTTAAACGTTAAACTTCAGTACTTTTCAGAGGGTTAGTTAAACACAGCATATTGATTAATATACATTTAATTCAGCATGGCAAAGTCAGTTCCTTTGTTCTTGTGTCAAGAGTTCAGAGTCTTCAGTCCAGATCCTGGAATGTGGGAGTATTA
>LKNJ01005327.1:61810-76064 GCA_002120245.1 Maccullochella peelii
GAGTCCATCCTCACCTCCTCCATCACCATCTGGTACGCTGCTGCCACTGCCAAGGACAAGGGCAGACTGCAGCGTATCATCCGCTCTGCTGAGAAGGTGATTGGCTGCAATCTACCTTCCCTCGAGGACCTGTACACCACCAGGACCCTGAGGTGTGCAGGAAAGATTGTGGCTGACCCCTCCCACCCCGGACACAATCTCTTTGAAACACTCCCTTCCGGCAGGAGGCTGTGGTCCATCAGGACCAAAACCTCACGCCACAAGAACAGTTTCTTCCCGTCTGCAGCTGGCCTCATCAACAAGGCCCAGGACCCCCTGTGACTCGGACTCTAATACCCCCATAACCCCCCCCCAAAAGGGCACTACACATTATATTAACGTAAGCCCCATGACACACTGTATACTGTGAACTTTTGCACATCCCTCAGCTAATATTTTGCACACCCTGCACAAAATGTACAGCTCTTCATTTTCATATTATTGTACAGTTTTTTTTTCAAATTTATCTTATTCTATTTTATCTTATATTTCTTCACATTTTTTTATTGCTAAATTCTCTATTTTACATTTGTATTCTTGACTTACTTTTTTACAGTACTTGCTTTTTAGTGGCTTTATTTTATATATGTGTATATATTTCGATTTTTCTCTACTATGCTTATTTATGCAACAATACACCAAAGCAAATTCCTTGTATGTGAAAACCTACTTGGCAATAAATCTGATTCTGATTCTGATTCTGAAGTGAAGCCAAAACATCTCGATCGCCCCCTGGTGGCTGGCTGCAGTACAGGTCATAAACCCCCACCCCCTCCATGTTAGTGGATGGGGCATGGGCTATAATAAGGGGGTGTGCTCATGATCGGTTACGGTGGATGTATGGGTGCGACCTCGATACTACGGCTCCACAGCGGATCACTACTGCTCTGACTCTGGCTCTAAATTACGTCACCAGCACAAGATGGCAGCTCCCATATTCGGGATATTTTGGCTTCATTTTTGTACAGTGGGAGGAAGTGAAGACACATCATCCATCTTTATATACAGTCTAGGGTTTGTCTCTACGAGCAACCCCTTTCACATTACACAGTCATTTTCTCACTTGTAAATATAAAAATATTGATTATTGCCGCTTTAAGATTGGAAAACCCAATGCACTGGCCCTTGCAAATTGCATAAACCTAAGTAAACCCAGCAGAGGGTACAGCTCCTTTATGCTCATGCATTAAGCTTCTCTGATCGCACTAAGCCACATTTCAGTGATGGACAAATGGAGCCTTCCGTGCGGCTATGATAAATGACAGGCAGAATACAAATATGAAAGCTGCTGCTAGGAAGACAATTATAATGTACCTCCGTAATAGCTCGATAATAAACAACTGCTGCTGTTTGTTGTGTCCTCTGCACTCTGACCCAGCAAAACTTTTACCACTCTGTTGAAACCACATCAGCAGCTGAAGTTATAAGACTGCAAATGTCTCAAACTGTCTGGCAAATGTCTCACTTGTACTAAATATCCAAAGCTACAGTGTGTAAGAATGTGTCAGTCCACTGGGTTATTGTTTCTTGTCTCCTATGCAAATAAGCTATTAACAGTTTAAAGCACAATGTGGAAACAGAGAACACTTAGTCATATATACAAGTAATCTGCCATGTTTCAAAATGGTCATTTGCTTCAAGAAGAATCACTACTGGCAGATTCATATTAATTTGTTTAAAAACATGATTAGGTCTATATTGTAGATTATATTCGTTCAGATGGATCTCAGTATTTATTTACAATATAATGCATTTTTTTGCACACATTTTGACAAAATGTTGATGTATTAGTATGACTTAGTCAAAATGAGGTTTAATTTTATGTATCTGCTCAATTAGTGGATCTTTGTGTATTTGAGAGCAACAGAGACACCTGACTTAATGAAGGCTCTTAAAGTGCATTTGAACACCTGCTTCAACACCTTGCCCCTCTCAAAGGACCGCAGTGCCATTTATGTATTAATGCCAGCCCCATGACAGCTGCTCCACACTCAAATGCTAAGTCAATTCAGGGTCCAAAAGTATCCTGATTTGCTGGTGTCACATCAGTGTGTGTAATGATATAGGAAGAAGACAAACAATAAGAAATTAAAACATTGCCACAAAAAGTCAGAATGGAATGACCAAAGGAAAATGCAGGTGCATTTATTCATTATAACACCAATCTTTTTAGTAGTTTAATTTTTAAAAACTTCGCCAGTGACATTCTGACAATCAGGGTCTGTTTTCAGTTGCCTCCATGTTCTTGAATCACAGTGATATGAGTGAATGACTGGCAGTATTATTATTCCAGTGTGTTTCAACCATAATACACAGTATCAGCTACAATAATGGGAACACACTGTACAGGGTGGGAGGAGTGCATCCATGTTGCCAAAGAAGCGGTGGAATATAACTAAGTTTTCACGGTATTGTAACTGAATACTTTTGTTTCCACAGTTAGCAACTAGTAACATAGTCGAGCATTTAGCAGCTAAAGGACCAGATACTTCTTTCAGATGTTGGTGAACTTTGGACAGAAACACAACTCCAAATGAATACTAATTATGCTCTGTGCCTGCTAGATGTAAAAATAGGCAGCTATTTGCTAATAGGTTTCCCACAACAACTTTATAAGATTATTATATCAATGTGGTTTTACAACTTTTTCCCGCTGCCACCAAGTGGCCAAAAAACTTAACTAATACAGCTTTAAGTAGAATTTTTATAAAGTACTATCCTCCTTTGCTTTTGGAATATTGCTAAGTCCAGTCATCCACATAGATTGATACCTTTGACACATAGATTGACAGCTTATAATAGACAACTAACAACTAGACTAACCACTGACAATGTCTAAATCTAAGATATTAAAGGGGCACAGCAGTGATTTAGTATTGCCCATCCACAAAGTTGGGGGACTTGAGAGAGACAGATTTTAAAAAAGAAGCATCAAAATGGAAGAAGCAGAGGCCAAGATATCCTTATTTTTTGTCCCCAAACACCGGATCCTACAATTCCCACAATGCAACTCGTAGCATCTTTTTGTTGGCCTCTTCCCGCCTGGTACATGCCCATGTCTTTCATACTCCATAGGACAAGTTTGTAACACAGACCTTAGCTTAAAGTTTTGTTGTCACCAAACCCAAACTGAGATAACCCTAATGACATCATCAGGGGTTATATCCCTCCAGAGCCACAGAAGACTTTATACATTATACTGTTTTCACATGCTGTGTAGTCCTCATGTGTAAAATATTGAAGTGCAACATTAGGATAAAATGCCCACCTATGCATCCATGACATCAACAATGTCAAGTCAACAATGGGAACCATGTCTGCTGTTTTTAGTGACACTACTCTGTCAAACTTGGCTATTTTCTTCACACCACACTATTAAATTCAAGGGCTAGAGGTGTGTAATTTATCATTTGAGTAACAGTGTCAACAGTGGCATGATGGGGGATTTCCTTTAGTTCATTCTTGGCCTTACAAAAGAGTGGCAAGTCACTGAATAACTGGGACACTTTTAATCACAGCTGAGATTGCATGTCACCTTTATCCTGTGAGCCTTTACTGATGGAGCTGTTGTCAACTCAGGAGGACAGTATCCCCATTTTCCAATTACTTTTGCTGTAAAATGTTTTATAAACCATTGATTTGATACATGCACGGAATATAAAATATGCAAAAAGGACTGTGGTTTGTTGTACGGTGGGTAAGGGTTTCTGAATGACAAGAGCCCTTTTGAGGTTTTCCTTGCCTGTTGAACACAAGCAATCCATCTGTCTGTCATATTTATTTTCCTGTCATTATACTCAAAAGTGTTGTGAGTGTTTGCTAGTCTATAGCTCTAGCTCTTGCCTGAGATTGATGCCTCAGAGCTTATTCATTGACATTTACATGAGATGGGGACCTTGAAATGATTTAGGCCTGTCAAATGCATTAATGGAATTCAGGCCTCCCTGGACTGTGTTGGTTTGGGATTAGACTGGAGTTCTTGCAGGCACTCCTGTCATTGTTTCCACTGTTGAAAGTGGAAACAACAAAGTGTAATCTCAGACAGATCCTCCTAAATGAGTCTTTGTTGTTGTTTGCCTCTCTTGTCAAAAACTCTTCTCAGGGGTACCACTGGCATCCATCCTTCACCTAAATAATTTTCTTGCTTGTTGTGTATTGAGTCATTTTAGACCTATTTAAACCCTCCCCAGTATCTTTAACATACGCTGTAGATTTGATCAACAGAGGAATTCCTTTTGGCCCACATGCTCACAATGCCAGTGTTGATATATTGATGTTTAGCAGTGTGTGTAAGTGTTAACATTTGCTAATTAGTGCTAAATACAAAGTACACGTCAAATGTCATGGCAATCCATCCAATAGTTGTTGAGACATTTCACTCAAAACCACAAATGTCAACCTGCTGTTGGCGCTAGAGTGAAGTCAGGGGATCACCAAAGTCAGTAGGGTTCATCATATAGGAACCATGAATGCCTGTACAAAATTTTGCAAAATGTTGTCAAATATGTTGTCATTGAACACAATGCAGAGTTTTGGAGAAACATCCAAAGACACAGCGTTGCGTCTGGTGATGAGGTTGGATGATACCAGTGCTACTGTGGGTATTGTGCAATGTTTGGATATTTAATCCTGCTGCTGCACTCAAGAGTTAAAGTGATCTGAATTTGAACACTGCTCACCTCTGAGCTTTCAAACCACATCAGACTACAGCTGACCAAGAAGCCTGTATTGAATTAACACAAAACATCAAATGTTATGTTAAAACACATCATTATTTATTCTGACTCACATCTGACATGGAGGTCCAGACACTAGCTGGTAGGGGCTTTTCAATTTTATGCAAATTAAATCAAGTGACCACATAAATAATGCAAACTTTGATCACCACATGACAGCAAATCCATGTGGCTGAGGTTGCCCCGGCAACACATGCACTGTTGCTTATAGCTTAAAGTTAACAGAGGTCACTGTAGTCAAGACTGCTTATCACCTCTGACCTCTCATGTCAACAAATCCCAGTTTTCCAGCACTGAATTATATTTTGTTGGTTTATAAGCCCATTCATAAACTTTTTACTAATTTACTCTGGAATTTGAAATCGAGTCTCTAAAGCTTTCACAGAACAATAATCACATAATGGAATCTCACATTGGAAATGCTGGCTACCTCTTATCAATTATTTCTTGGTCCAGGGCCTATCTGTTAGCTGATTTAATTACTCAAACCCTTTAGAAACACATTTCTTAAAAAACTAAAATAACATGCAGTACTTTGAGCAAGTCTGTTTCTGTCTTAGATGAGGAAATCATCTTTCGGAGTTGGGACGGAGACATTTTGAAAGTCGACACCCGCGCCAACAAGACAGATCTCCTGCTGAAAAACACAACATTTGTAAGTGCTAGCTACTGTCTTTCTTCAAACATGTGAGAAGTTCTTCTAGTGCATTTAGATCATTTCACTAATTTCTATTGTGATTCACAAAGCTGTACACAGTAACAATTGACACCAGGTTAATAAATAAATAAATATACACACACACACACACACACAGACACACACACACATATATATATATACACACACGTACATATATATATATATATATATATACACACACGTACATATATATATATACACACACGTACATATATATACACATACATATAATAAATATATACAAATATATAAATATATATATATACACATATATAAATATATATATATAAATAAAATAATATTGCATGAAAAGTTTGTCACTTTTCTTATTGTATGCAAAATATTAATTTTATTACAATAATTCTAGGAGATTTTCAACTTTTTATTTTACGAGTTTGTCTCGTTACTGTGGCAACCTGCTTTGCCCTCAGCAGGTGTTCTGACCCTGCTATCACTGTAACTTTCTATACTGATCTCAGTTTGTTGGTGTTGCATCAGGACAGTGGTTGTTTGACAAGTGTATCTGTGAAGTATTCTTAGTTTTAGAAAGCTGAACAGAAAAAATTGGTTTGCTGTGAAACAAAGATCTCATCCATCTCTTGTTCTACCCACAGGCAACTTTTAAGGCCTCAAAGTTTGCATTTTCTCCAGATCTGAACTTTGTTCTTCTTGGATATGATGTCAAGCAGGTGAGAACCTCTTAATATTCCGGTTGCATATATTGTGACACTGGTGTGACTTGGGGTTTCTAACACTGGAAGTTTACAGTTCATGAACTAAAATGGAAATGTGACCAGCATGGAGATATCTGTTCAGAGTCAGTGAGTTCAAGGCAACATTGATCCAGCACTAGGGCACAAGTTTTAGAAATATGAGAAGAAATTATTTACAGGAGCAGTCTACAAACACACACTACAACAACCCTGTGGGCTATGAAATGTGGAAGTATTAATATGTGTTAAAGTATTTACTGTGAAGCTGGTAAATGCTGGTGATTGAAGAAGTTTCAGGAGACCTGGATGTCTTACGCAGAAGCATATATTGAAGCTTGAAGGAGAATAGAGATCAGCAGTACAATAAACACTGTGTAATGCCACCCCATTCTGAAGGTTACTCCCTGGTGAGGACTATTTTACCCTTTACCAGACAGAGATTCACTATGAGTCCAAATAAAGGCCAGTTCAGACCAAAGATTTGCAATGAGACGAAACAGTTTTAGAAGGTTGCAGTTGCAGCAGTGTGATCTGGCCCATCTCAGCTCAACTCAAGCCGTCTGATTGCGTCACCTGCGACTCAGCTTGTTGGCTGGTTTTAGAACGTAAGACACGTCACCTGTTTCAACAGCCAGTCAGCTCGTAGAAAAGTCAGCCGGTCATCTTGACCCTCTAGTTGGGTTTTTAAAAAAAATGTTTTTACTGTTTATCAATACTAGAAATGCAACTGCAGCAAGTAACTCACTATCACTATGTTACGGGGCATCTTTGGGAGAGGAACCAATCGCAGACAGAGGAGGAAGCTTGTAGCAGGTTTCACAGGTTTATTAAACTATATTCAAACACAGACAGGTTGGTGACTTGGTGAGCAAACATAGGAGTCTGGGTTCGGTTCGGGTAGTCAGAAGCACAGGGAATAAGGTCCACACACAGGAACTGATATCAAACTAAAAGAGGCAGTACACACAGTACTCACAACTTAGGATATCCAGAAACTCCACAGGGCAAAACAGAAACAGCAAAACTGAACAAACACAACTCAGACAGTAGGTCACCAGAAACACTGAACACCACGTAATAGTGATGGGTCGTACCATGCCGATGATTTGGAGCGTGTGTCGAGAAATCCCGGACATTTTTAGTGAAGCGCATATCGACGCTTGTGTCATTTAGGTCAAGTGACGTCACTGATGACGTTCGAAGCCTCGCTGGTTCAGGAAGTGGTTCGAGTATAGGCGTGATTTATGAACATACCGCAATGGATCCGCTCACTCTTCGTGGGTTAGTGTTGGAGATTTGTTGGTTTGTGTGTGACATGGGGTGCATTTAGTTATACTGCCCCTGACCTTGTTAAAACACTGCAACAGTTTGACAACAATTGTTCCCCTGTCATTATGAGTTATTCAAACGTTGACAACATTATTTATTGATAAACATTTGACAAGTAATATTAGATTCCATTGTATTGTCATGTAACATACCCATAATAAACTAAACAAAAATAGAAATTTTATTTATATGAATGAATACATGAACGATACATGAAATGCATTTATTAAGATTAATTGATTTCTTTTCCTTGGCAGTCATTCCCATGGATGCACTGTTGCAGGACAGTCTAGAGTGTATTACAAACTGATAAAATTACCTATAATATATCTGGCTGTTTAACAGTCTTTGACCAGCAGGGGGGTTTGTGTGCACATGAAGCCTCGAGAGATTAACCTATTTGTGAACCATTTGGCTGGAGGGCTTCAGGGCTGGAGGGCTGGAGGGCTTCAGGGCTTCAGGGCTTCAGGGCTTCAGGGCTTCATCTCGCCATCACTACCACGTAACATTAAAAGGACCAGTATAAATAGGAGGAGAGCAAACGAGGGAAACAGAAGCAGGTATGCAACAAACCACAGGTGAAGCAAATCAACAGACAATCAAGACAAGGGCAGACACTAGGGCAGGAACACACAGGAACCAAGACAGACCAAACTTCAAAATAAAACAGGAACCAACACGGAGTCCACATCATGACACACTATCCTCATTCATATTTTAAGATGCTACAAATTATATCCAGCTACAAAAAAAAGCCTGAAAAGCTTGCAGTTAGAATGGAAGTACAGACAGTCGTTGCTATGGAAACAATACACCGTCTAGTCGCATTGGTGTAAACTGACAGGTTTCAGAACGTTGTAGACCGGCAAGTAGTTGCAAGTTTAAACTCGTCTTGTTGTGAATCTTTGGTCTGAACTGGCCTTAAGGTTATTCCTCAGCTGAAGATGTGTGAAGATTCCATTGGGTGTTGGATTCTAAACAATAAACTATGCTCACCTACGTTAACGTAAGTCACGTTGTATATTACTCCAAGTCATATTTAGTGCAGGTCTCAGAGACAATGCTGTCTATCTCCCATAACGTTGGTCTCCTAGGAGACGGAGACAGCCTCGCCTTATCAGGACAGCTGCACCCTGACCAATCATCCTTGGAGACAGAGAATTGAACTATTGCTCCGAATGAGACCGTATATGACCTACTGCTTTTAGGTTTACAAATGACCCGAATGCGACCGGGGGAACCCCTGTGTCCTATTACCTTTTAGCCTAAAGTAGGGACATTCCTTCACAATAACTATAAAACGTGTTAAGACTTTGCACTTGAACTGCTTTGATCACTGTTTTTCCATGGAATATTGCAAGTTTCAGTCTCTGTGTTTCAGTGAAAAGCTGTTTGTGCCGAGTGATACTCTTATGACTCAGTGCACTTATTTTTAGAAGTTCTACCATGGGCCAGGGGCTAGCCTGAAGGGCAATCTAAACAGAAAGCGTCGTTGACATCTGTCACTCATCCGTTTCTCAGAACAGGTATACTTCCGTTTGAGCAAATGTAACCATCCACAACAACTCTGAGACACACACATGTGACGTGTGTCACTATGCGACCCCCTGCTCTTTTTATGCTTCCAGGCGTCATGATTGATCACGGCCCCCGGGTTCACTATGAGCTTTTCGGTTTCACATATTTCCCTTGCCTGCAATGGTGAGCGAGGGAAATAAAATGAGTGCAACAGTGTGGCTCACTGATGTGTTTTTAATAGTTTTTGGACAACAATGGTGCTCTAAAGGAGTAAATCAGATATTTCAGGCTTTGGATACATACACAATACTTGTTAGTAGGATCAATTAATTGTTGCTTGTGGTCTTTTCATAGAATCGAAAGAAAAACAGAGTATAACCATGTCCTCAAAGTGACAAAATCCCCAGCCACTTGTGCTGTTCAGCATAATTGCACTTGAATAAGGATCAGTGACGATACAGACCATCTTGTGTGAAATAAACCTTAACTGATTCTATTCACTTTAATTTGTATTTTCGTGAGTGGCCTATATATTCTGAATATAGAATTCCATATGTAGAGGAACAACTGAATGGCACACTTTACATTCTGTTGTAAAATAAACATACTTAAGTGGACCAGGAAGTGCAGAGTGAAATAAATACGCTCATTGTCTTCGTAAGACCACATTTGTCTGCTTTTGTCAGGAAATGTTTTTTTCTCTGACTTGCCGTGATTGTCTCTGATTGTTCACTTTACAGTCACTTCTGCACCTGTATTTAGAATTCATATCCTTCGTAACCACTGCAAATGACAATGTGTTTACATGCACTTAGGTAACCATGCCGTTGTTGGCGTTCTGCACCATTTTTGATTGCTTGAATGCCATGAATGAGAAACCTTGTTTTCTTAATTAAGGTAAGGAAGAAACAGGTGTCGTCTCGAAAAACCTGGTTTCTTGGTCATGCTGCATTAAAGATCTTTTTTTCCAAGTCGTAACTGTGAATTTATTATTATTATATTAACTTATTTTATCTGTTCATAAAATGCTGCTGTCTGATCTCACAATGAAAAAGATTATTATAATAGCAGCTACCCAGTAGTTGCATAGTTAGTATAGTATGCTTTTCTACACAGTTAACCATGGTATGATAATAAATGGCTCGCTGAGGAGATTGTATTTATGTTTTAGATGCTGATCTGGACATAACACTTTTGATGTGGTTCCTGCGTATATTTAGACTGAAGAAACCTCTTAAGTATCAGATCTGAGTAAACATACTTTTGAATATTTTGCGTTAAGCAGTTTGGGCACTGCTGTCATTGTATCCTTTTAGTTCCAAGGTAACTGGATTTGGTAAACAAGCTTTGGGATAAACCAATATAACTAGGAGCACCAGTGCAACTTGCAAATATGCCCCGTTTTATTGTTTTGTTTAGTTTTTTGAAATCATCATCGTATATCATGTGAAACACGAAGCAAGAATTGGTGTGTGTGTGTGTGTGTGTGAGAGAGTGAGATACCTGCATCCGGTCTATTAGCGCTCTCGCTTGGCCCTGTGGTGACAATGAAACGAACTATTGATTCATTTTTCAACAGAAAAGCTCATTCAGACCCTCCTGTGCCACTACAGTCCCAAATTTCTGATGAGGGCAGTTCAGACGAGGAGTCAGCAGGTGATATGGTTAACTCTGTATCACTGCAACGAAGTGCGTTATTCTGAGGCTCTGGCAGAAGAGTGACTGATTTAAAAGCCATCGCTTTTGCCACCATTGATTGAAATCCCGTAGGCTATGACTTTGGGCATTTTTATTGGTGTAACTGGGCAACTGGGCATGCTTGTCATCATAGAAATAGATCATAAGAGTGATGTTTATGGCAACTTCTGCGATATCTGCTGCCTTCCCTTCGACACACAGCTCCGCTCACCGGAGAATCTCCAGTCTCTCCGCCTGTCTGTGGCACAGCAGCCATGATTGGCCGCTCAGATAGTGCTGTGGGCGGGACATTGAGCGAGACTACAGAGTGGTGACTACAGACAGAGGTGGCTGCATCAGAGCCAAAGTAGTGCGTTTTTAAATTAATTTATTTTATAAGAAATATGATATTTTCCTTTAAAATAAAACAGCACGTTGTTATTTCTGTAAATTGTCTATTACCAAAGCATTTATCAATACTGTTATGATGGAAAAAATATGATGAGGTGCTCCTATATTTTGTGCTGGTGCTCCTAAAATTTTCAGTAGGGAGCACCAGTGCTATTAGTGGAAATAGTTAGTCTGGAGCCCTGGCATGCCCCCCTCACTTTTGATAACCCCCCCCCTTGACACAAAAGGCTAATTGGATCAAAGAGCTTTTTTGCCCCAACATACTTCTTCAATGGTTGTAATTTGGCTGAAGTAAAAATAATGATAATGATACTATTACAAATGAAACCAGTTGTTACAGTTGCAATTGGTGTCATTTCACACATCAGTTTATACAAGCTCTATCAATGCAATCATAACACAAACACTAAGCCATTGTTAAAAAAAATGTAACAATCGTGCATGATTAAAATTGGTTTTTAATATTTGAATGTATTGTAAAACACAAAAACTTGCAATCAAACAAAACAAAAGAATCAAAAATTGGCTACATTTGCACTCGTACAAAAGGTCTAATCAATCAAAACAATGAACTTGAACTGACTTGCTACTACTTCCGGCATTAGTTGTTTCTTTTGGCTTATCCTTGAAGAAACTTTTACCGCTCTCTCCTGGAAGCCCAGGCAACTGTGTGGCAACTGCCCCCTCAAGCCAGCCAAGGCTCATGGGTGAGGTTCGGCTGGCTTATGAGACGAGCTGGCAACAGAATAGAAATAACTGCCTCACTGCACCTGAGTGTCTTGGATGGAGTTGGCTGCCACTCTTGGCTCCCAGCAGCCAAGTGCCCACTAGACAACAGACACTTAATTTAGCCATCCCAGATTCACTTTCAGAATCTCTACATTGGCGGGGTCATCATGGCCCGTCGCTTTAGCTAGCTAGTCAATTAACACTAAGTGAGTTTTCTAAAATCACCCTTTCCAGCTGACTCATTTTAAAATGAGAACCCTGCAAAAAGGTATAATGCTAAAAAGGCTAAAGGGAAAGCAGCATCCTGACCAGTTGAAGATTCATGTAGAACATGGGAATAAAGAAGCAACAAGTATTAGGCTATAGTACAGTATTATAAATGAAAGTTATTTTAATCAAACATAACCTCGTTCACATGCTTACTATATAAAACCAAACTTGGATTAGATTTTTGCTTTACTGTTAGTATTTGCAAACAGAGAAAAGGCTTTGAGGATGAGGACTAAACAAAGAGTTTGTTCTGTTGTTGTATTGTCTAATGTTCTTGTCTGCTAGCTAGCTAGCTGCCGATGCTTGTGTGATACACTGCATGTCATGTATGTGATGTTTTTTGTCACACGTAATGCTTGTTGTGATTTTATGTAAGTAGTGGGTGTGTTGAAATGTCTTTTGGATGTGTGCCGCTATCTTTTAAACTTTTTTCATCTTTTTTTAGCCACTACCCCCTCACCCTCAAGAGGATTTTGCCTTTTGCCAGGCCAACATTGTAAATAAGAATTTGTTCTTAATGACTTGCCTGGTTAAATAAAGGTTAAATAAAATAAAATAAAAAACGTCATCTCAGGTATCAAGTTTGGCTGAAGTTGCTGGAGTGTAACTGCCCCAAATCCAATAAAGAGCAGGACAGAGGTGCCAATGTTAGCTTTAACTCTGGAATAGTGGCTCTCACAGGGTGAATGTGCCTTTTTCTGAAGGGGCTTTTGGTAACATCACCTGTAACCCCCAAAAATAATGTAGGTAGCTAATGATGTGTTACTACTGATGCTAGTTAGCTGCACATTAATAGTTTGCAGCTTATGTTAGAGAAGACAAAGACACCGTTTTATCCATTCCTTTTGACTTTTGCTCTTGTGTTTTTGGTTTGAAAAGGGGATAAAAAGACACCACCCTCGAAACTATTCTGATACATCTTTCTTATTATAATCCTATGCACACCGCTTTGACATATGGAGACAGGGTTCGACATTAACCATGGCCCGATGGCCCGTGGCCACAAAAAGTTACTCTGTGGCCTTCATGGAGTAGGTGGCCCTCTGTGGCTACCAAGTTTTATCCCTATACTGTGAGCCTTCACCAAAGAAACATTACAATTCCGGGGGTTGAGTTGCGTTAAATTGTCTTTTCTGTATTGTTTTTACATAAGTTTACATTTGGGCTGCGAAAACGGGTCTGCCATGCCAAGTTATGGTTGCTAAGCTGTGATTGGACAATTGCAGTTTGGAGGAGGGGTTTAGCACACTGTCAATTTCTGGCTGCTTTCCCATATCCCCAGATCACTCAGTTTTAGTATGCTATACAAATAACTGTTGATTCTGAAGACTTTTATTTTGCAGTCATAGCAGCCATAGCAAGATTGTTATGCCCCTCAGTGATGCTGAGGGCTATAATATTATAAAAACAATCAAAAAATTATGTTAATGCATATCCTCTATTGCGATTCCTTGGTCGCCAAAAAAACAAAATCAAATATTTAATCACATCTCAATGGTGTGGCCTAGTTGAGGATCAGCACTCTGAGCCCCCAACAGTCCCAGCATAGCGCACTCTAAAACGACAATATCACAAAATAAACACTGAGCTTTGTGTTGTGGCCCAGACACTTTGCTTCACCATTTAACATGGTGTTTACAGAGTGTTGACGGTGGGATGGAGGATTGTTTGTGTGTGTCGGGGGAATGCCCTCAGACACGATTATCAGAATGATCAGCTCTGCATGGGCTGGTGCACAACTGCTGATGCACAGCACTTTACATTTTCACTATTTCAGCTTTTTCCATTGTTGGGAGCAGATTCCGTTACAGTAGAGGAATAGTTTTCTTCTTTGTATGTTTCTCAGGCAGATATGTAATTCAAATGACTGTAATGAATAATATGCAACATTTTGAAGGGGAATTTTATGGGAGTCAATTCCAATTAAAAACTTTAAAATGTACAATACAAACTAATAATATACTACTATAGCCATTGATTATAATAAAGCACTAGCGTTAAAGCAGTATAGTAGTAAGTAGTACAATAAAGTCATGTTACTCTGTACATACACCAACCTATAATTTAAAAATAACTTATCCATCATACCTTGCATGTGTTTTTAAAGGTGCTATATATATATATATATATAT
>LKNJ01005328.1:0-24055 GCA_002120245.1 Maccullochella peelii
GTGCTTCTGCTAAGTAAAGTCTTTTACACTTACCTTGAAGTCGTGCTGGTCGTGCTTTTGGGTCTCATTCGCCACGGTGTTTGACAGCACGAACTGGCCAGCAACATGGACCCAGTCAGCCAGCCACTTTCCATCCGTACGCTGGAGGGATTGGAAGAACGAATCACCAGCCAGGATGGCCGGCTTTCCTCCATTTTCCAAGGGCTACGAGAGATCGCGGAGTTCCAGAGGAGCTTTCAAGGGGCTGCTGAGAACCGTTTCCAACAGCTGACGGACCTTCTGCAGCGCTCCGTGCCACTGTCCCCGCCACCGCCGCCGCTTCCGGTTCCGGTTCCAGTTTCGGTTTCGAGGGAAGTTCCGGAGGGACACCAGTTCAAGGTTCGGTTCCGCTCCTCCACCTGGCTTCACCCGAGAAATTCGCCGGGGACGCAGGGACATGCCGAACTTTTCTCGTTCAGTGCGATCTCCACTTCGAGCTTCAACCAGCTGCCTACCCCTCAGACCGAGCCAAGGTCGCTTATGTGATCACCCATCTGACCGGTCGTGCTGCAGCGAGGGCAACTGGCGAGTGGACTCGAGATTCGCCCCTCTGCTTTTCTCTGTCGGCGTTTAAGAAGGCTCTCCTGAAGATCTTTGATCCTAACCCCTCTGGTCGAGAGGGGGCTCGGGCGCTGGTCAAACTGAAACAGGGTAGACGCCCAGTTTCGGACTATGCTATCGAGTTCTGCACCCGGGCTATTGACAGCGGTTGGAATACGGCGGCTCTGTTCGACGCATTCCTCCAGGGCCTAGCGGATCCGATTAAAGACCAGTTGGTGCCCTTGGATCTACCCGAAGACTTGGACTCACTAATTGCTCTGGCCACCCGAATTGACCATCGTCTAGTGGAGAGAGAGAGAGACCGACGTACGTCGGGGGGGGGACCTCGCCGAAGGGAGAGAACCTCCGCGACTCAGTCCGGCCAGTTCGGGGGATGCTGTCACCACACCAGCCCTTCGCCCGCCCCCTACCTCTTGGGAGGAGCCCATGCAGTTGGGCAGGTCCCGCCTGTTGCCGGAGGAACGCCAGCGAAGGTTTAAGGAGGGCAGGTGCCTATACTGCGCACAGTTGGGACACAGGGTGGCCACGTGTCCCGTAAAAGCCCGGGCTCACCCCTGAGATCGGGGACAAGGGTGAGCCGCACCACTTCCCCGACCATGACCACACATCCACTCACCCCCATTCGACTCGAATGGACCACGGGGTTCTGGGAGACGGAAGCCTTCGTGGACTCAGGGGCCGATGAGAGTTTTCTTGACTCGGAGGTGGTGCGCACCTTGGGATTGGACCTCGTCCCCTTGGATCAGCCCCAACCGGCCACGGCACTAGACGGACGGCGCCTCGCCATGGTAACTCACCGTACGCGACCAGTCCAACTCATCATGGCCGGACCACATTCAGAGTAGATCAGCTTCTATGTCCTCAGGACCCCCCAGCAACCTGTCATACTGGGATATCCGTGGCTATGTCGCCATAATCCCGTGATCAAGTGGACACCGGCAGGGTGCAGAGTTGGGGACAACAGTGTGCGTCGTCCTGCTTGGTTAAGCCCTCCGCTTCCCCCACTGCAACACCTACCGCCACGCCACCTGACGGGGGCCCCGACCTGAACTCTGTCCCTCAGTGTTACCACGACCTCAGGGAAGTATTTAGCAAGGATTGGGCCTCGGCCTTGCCCCCCCACCGGGAGTATGATTGCCCCATCGAACTGCTTCCTGGCTCGTTTCCCCCTAGGGGGCGCCTGTACTCCCTTTCGGGCCCGGAACGAGAGGCCATGGACGCGTACGTCTCCTCCTCCCTGGAGGCAGGGATTATCCGTCTCTCCTCCTCTCCCGCAGGGGCGGGGTTCTTCTTTGTGGAGAAGAAGGACAAGTCTCTCCGTCCCTGCATCGACTATCGGGGCTTGAACACCATCACAGTCAAGAACCGTTACTCCCTCCCCCTCATCTCCTCCGTGTTTGACCAGATTCAAGGGGCCAAGATATTCACCAAGCTGGATCTCCGCAATGCTTACCATCTCGTCCGGATACGTGAGGGGGATGAATGGAAGACGGCGTTCAATACACCAAGTGGACATTACGAATACTTGGTTATGCCGTTCGGGCTAACCAACGCTCCTGCCGTCTTCCAGGCACTGGTTAATGATGTCCTGCACGATTTCCTCCATCGGTTTGTGTTCGTGTATCTAGACGACATTCTGATCTTTTCCCCTGATGAAGAATCGCATGTGGAGCAGGTACGCTTGGTGTTGAAGCGTTTGCTGGAGAACCACCTATTTGTAAAGGCCGAGAAGTGCACCTTCCACGCTTCCTCCGTCCCGTTTTTGGGATACATTCTCTCGGTGGACCAGGTGCAGATGGACCCTGAGAAGGTTCGGGCGGTGGCCGAGTGGCCGGCGCCCGTGAACCGCAAGCATGTCCAGCGTTTCCTGGGGTTCGCAAACTTCTATCGGCGGTTCATCAGGGGGTTCAGCACCATCGCTGCCCCCTTACACGCCCTGACCTCCCCACGCGCTGAGTTCCGGTGGGCTGGCGCAGCTGTGGATGCCTTCCAGAAGTTGCGGTCGGCGTTCTCCTCCGCCCCCATTCTCACTATTCCGGATCCCAGGCGCCAGTTTGTGGTGGAGGTGGACGCATCGGAAACAGGTGCCGGGGCAGTCTTGTCGCAACGGTCATCAGTGGATCAGAAGCTCCACCCGTGTGCATTTTTTTCCCGCAGACTCTCGCCGGCGGAGAGAAATTATGACGTGGGGAACCGGGAGCTGCTCGCTATCAAGTTGGCCCTGGAGGAGTGGCGTCATTGGTTGGAGGGGACGGCCCCCCAGTTCCAGGTGTGGACGGACCATAAGAATCTCAAGTACATTCGGACCGCCAAAAGACTCAACTCCCGTCAGGCTCGGTGGGATCTGTTCTTCTCCCGGTTCAACTTCTCCCTGTCATACCGCCCCGGATCCAAGAACGTGAAACCTGACGCTCTGTCTCGCCAATTCGACCCCGCCCCCTCCTCCATCATACCCAGGTCCTGTGTCGTCGGGGCCGTAACATGGGGCGTGGAACACTGGGTGCAGCGAGCTACGGCTAACCTCCCCAGGCCAGCGGGGTGTCCTCCTCACCGGCTTTTTGTGCCCCCCGCGCTCCGGGGCCAAGTCATCTACTGGGCCCACACCTCTCGCCTGTTTTGCCATCCTGGGGTACAACGCACTCTGTTCGTTATCCGCCAGCGGTTCTGGTGGCCGGCCATGAGGGGGGCTGTCCAGGAGTATGTGGGAGCGTGCGCCATCTGCGCTCGCAACAAGACCTCTCGCCGGTCCGCTGTGGGTCCTCTGTTGCCTCTTCCGGTACCTCAACGACCTTGGTCAGACATATCTTTGGACTTTGTAACTGTACTTTCTACCTCAGATGGTAACACCACCGTTCTGACGGTAGTCGACCGGTTCTCTAAGATGGCTCACTTCATCCCGCTGCCCAACTTACCCTCGGCCAAAGGGATGGCCAACGCCATGCTGAACCATGTCTTCCGCCTACATGGGTTTCCCCGGGACATTGTGTCAGACCGTGGTCCGCAGTTCGTAGCCCGGTTCTGGAAGGCGTTCTGTTCCCTGCTCGGTGCCTCAGTAAGCCTCTCCTCTGGACATCATCCACAATCCAACGGACAGACCGAACGCCTCAATCAGGAACTGGAAACAGGCCTCCGGTGCCTAGCTTCACAAAACCCGGCCTTCTGGAGTCGTCATTTAATCTGGGTCGAGTTTGCCCACAACACTTTCCCTTCCACCTCCACTGGGCTCTCCCCCTTCCAATGTGTCTACGGGTACCAACCTCCACTCTTCCCAGTGGTGGAATCAGAGGTCACCATTCCGTCGGCCACGCCAATGATCCGCCACTGCCAACGGACGTGGGGTAGAGCCCGGCAGAATCTACTCAAGGCTACCGCCCGATACAAGGTCCAGGCAGACCGACATCGCCGGGCCGCCCCAGACTACCAGGTCGGACAGCAAGTTTTGTTATCCACCCAAGACCTCCACCTGCATCAGACCCCGCGCAAGTTGGCCCCACGTTTCATCGGTCCCTTCCCCATCACCAAGGTCATCAACCCAGTGGCGGTGCGCCTCCGTCTCCCTCGCTCCCTGAAGGTGCACCCCACGTTCCATGTTTCCCGCCTCAAGCCTGTCCTGAACAGCCCCCTGCAACCACCGGCTCGGCCCCCCCCCCCCACCCAGGGTCATCGACGGCGGTCCCACCTACACGGTGAGCAGTCTCCTGGACGTTCGGCGGCGCGGTCGGGGTCATCAATACTTGGTGGATTGGGCAGGTTACGGGCCCGAGGAGGGGTCGTGGGTGCCCGCCTCCTTCATCGTTGACCGTTCCCTCATCCGGGACTTCCACCGCCACCGCCTGGAGCGTCCCGGGCCATCTGGTGCCAGCCGTGGGGGAGGGGGTACTGTCACGTCCCGCCCTCGGACACTAATCATCTGGTCTGGTTCCACCTGGTCCCCCCCCCCAAGTGTCACAGCTGTGCGTCATTCTCTTAATTATCCCGCAGCTGTGGCCAGGACTGAAAAAGCGTCAACTCCCGTAGCTCGGAGCCAGTTCGGATTCGGAACCCTGTGTGACGATACCTACCCGCCTGTATTGATCTGACTTCTACTCCGTGTATGACCGTGCCTGCCTTGGACTTCTCCTGACTACCGTCTGTCTGTCTACCTGATCTCCTGACTACGACCCGGCTCGTTCTGACTCCTCTTTTGCCTGCCTCTTCAGTACCTTTGTAAACCAGTGATTGACGTGTGCTTCTGCTAAGTAAAGTCTTTTACACTTACCTTGAAGTCGTACTGGTTGTGCTTTTGGGTCTCATTCGCCACGGTGTTTGACAGGATGTATAGTTTTAATCAGTCACAGGGGTGCAAGCGCGGCAACTAGGGGGAGGACCCAATCACAGACAAAGAGGGCATGATCAGACAGGATCAGTTCAGTAATTTAATTGAGAAGATGCATACGTTTACAGAGTTACAAGCCAGGCAGTCGATCAGTCCATGGATTAGGCAGTAGGTCAGGCAGGCATATATCAGGATAAGGGGTTCCGGTAGCAGGTACAGGGTCAGATACAGGTTCAGATGGCTGGAAAGCAATGGCATAAAGCAATCAAGCAACATTGACAATCGTATACTGCAGGGCTAATGAGGGAAAGTGCAAATAGGTGGGCAGGGAAGGTCAGATGGCTGGGACTGGAAGGAAAAGGGTTACTGCAGGGCAGGAGGGAGTGGCTGGAGTCAGAGTCAGTGAGATGACTGCACTCTAAGAGAAGTTCATAAAAATAGGGGTCAATATACCGTGTTAATATGAAGGAATTTTCCGTATTAATTGGCGTTTTACCCGTATTTTTTATTACGCATTGCATTGTGGGAGCAAGAACACCGCTAAGCGCTAAGAGGAAGGGGCCATCACACACGTTACTCTGTCAAAGTTTCATTCAGTGTTGGAGAAACCTTTTTCACTCTTCTGTGGTAAAAATCAAGAATGACAAATTTTTTACTAAAATGATTTATGATAAGGACTTTGCTTAGTGTCGTTTTAGTTGGAAAGAGTTCAGCTTATGTTATCCCGTGTCTACCGTTACCAGATAAGCCAGGGATATTTTGTGAACTCATTTTGAAATAATTTACATTTTATCAATACTTACATTTTAGACTTTAGAGGACGTCAGGTAGAGTTAGTCTAATGTTAGCCCCAGTTTTAGCCTTAGGCGGCCCGCCCAAGGACTGATAGGTAACGTTACAAATGCTAACGTTAGCCGTCTGTTTTCCCTCCAGGGTTGCAAAAGTTGTGCCTGCTAACGTTAGTTAACCAGCTAATGCCAGTTAGCGAGATAACAGGCTTTCAACCAAATTAACAGATAAGCCAGGAATATTTTGTGGACTCATTTTGGGACTCTAACGCAAGTTTGGTATTGTGTTAATTTGGGCTATTCATGCTAGCCCCAGCTTGAGACACAGGTGGTCCGCCCAAGAACCAATAGGTACAAATGCTACCATTCCGTTTTCCCACCAAGGGTGCAAATGTTTAATTTAATACCTTCAACAGTGGTGGTGGTGCTGACGCTGTTAAGTGGAGAGTAGGGAGAGGACCCAGGTGCAGACAGGAGTGCAGGCAGGGAAGAGGTTCAAAGGGTTTATTACCTCAAGCAGAGTAGCAAGCGGGTTAACAGGCAAGAACATACACAGGAAACAGGTTGATAATCAGGCAGGTACATACGCAGGTAGAACACACAGCACATCACAAGCACAATGAACCAACAAAGACCAAATGAAAAGGACAGGTATAAATAGGGAAGGGACTGGTGGGGGGATCAGGGCCAGGTGGGTAACGGGGATCAGGTGCAGACAATCAGACTCGAGGACAGGAACAAACAAGAAACACGAAACCAGACTACAAAACAAGACAGGAAACTGACAGATACGGGCCATAACAGACACATTACATCTTAATATTTGTGTATTCATTTCAGAAATGTGACTAAGTCACTTGCTGATAGACATCAGTTGTTTCAGGCTTATCGGAGTCACGGCAGTTTATTCAGCTCCCAGGTTCAGGTTTCAGACTGCATTAGCTGTTATCCAGAGCTCTATGATGATGGCATAAGGGCAGCAGTTGCAGACTTTGGACTTACCTCATGTATCTCAGTTGTCACAGATAAAGTCCAAGTTAGAGGCACTTCATATGTAATCAATATATGTGTCTTATTGAGATATACCAAAAGACAACTACATTTGGTATAAATAGCGAGCATTGTTATCAAAAGTGCAAAACTGTCCTACTTTTGCTGCGAATAAAAACTGCTAGCTGTGTGCCTGAGCTTGGACTCTATGAAATCGTAAAAAATAGTTCAGATGAGCTCATTTGCAAAAATCTTGACAAGCTTAATGATTATGCTCGACTTTCTTTTTACCACAGAGGTGCAAGGTCACTCATCCCACTCATGCCACAATGGAGCATGTGAAAGAATTAGTTCAAAAAGCTATGCCATCGCTCAGTAATGATCTGATGGACTCACTCATGGCTAGACTGGAGGTTGTTGGCGTAAACTGTGTAGATGACCATAACATTGTCAAGACTGAGGACATCGATGGAATTATACCACCCATTCAGTGTAGAAGACAGTGTAATTCAAGCTTTCAGTGCAGGTAAGTTTTTAGATTTCTAACCCAAATCTTTCTGCACTATATCCTATAATCCATGTTATAGGCTTTAATATATACCCTGCTCTAAATTTAATGCAATGAAGTCAACATTTAGTTAGTGTATTTAATTTGAATTTCTTTAGTAACCTTTTTAGTATTATTATTATTATTATTATTATTATTATTAAGAAACAAAATTGGCCCCAAGTTTTGGTATATTTAAATTTTATAACGGCTAAAGTGGTTAGGGCAGCAAGCTGTGACATGCATTTACGTATACCATGGCCCGGATTGTTACAGCTTAAATCTTATAATAAATGTAACATTGCTCATGTCGTTAATTTTTGGTGATGTATGTCATCCATAGAGTCACAAGATGTACTTGGCCCCTGTTAGATCGACGGTAAAGCATCGTACAGGACTCACTGGACCAGCTCTCCGTTTAAACGGTCCGAGCTCTAGTTCTATGAGATCGCCCTATTAGAAAGACTAAAGACTATTTAAGCTGGTGTGGAGGAAACTCGCCTAGCTTCTAACTGCCTACTTCCGGACGTCTACCCTGCTGCCTCAGATAACTACACCTGACTGAGTAGCCTTATGAAATAAGACATGCCCGTTTATGGCAGCTTTCCTCTTATAGATCTGAGCACTTGGTAAGTTGCCAAATTTGGGTTTGAAGGCTCGGAACATAAGCCCTTAGGGTCCGTTTTAATTAAAATAGTGGACAAAAATTAAAACAACCTTTCAGAACCTTATAGTTGTTGAGCACCTAGTTACTTTTTACAGTCATGAGAAGCTTAAATAAAGGATTAATGAAACAATTTACTTTGCTTTACTTTTTATATTTATTGCAGGAATATCATCAACAGCTTTATAAATCACGAATTAATCAATTACAACAATAATCAAATAACTACTTTCTCTAATCTATACTAAATCCTAATCTCTGAATTTTCTGGTTTAGGAGAGGGGAGGCTTAGCTCGGCCTGTGCAAACCTTCCACGGTCCACCTGCCACGGAGAAGAGTCCTCAAAGGAAATCCAAAACTCAGTACAACGTCCAAAAATCCTTGATTATTCTCCTCTGTTGTCAGCAGGGAGAGCGTAGGCTCCCTGAGCTCCAATCTGACCAGCAACGGCCCGTTCTTTGAGTCTCCTTGCGTTCCTCAGTAGATAAACAGCTGATATACAATCCTTTGTTAATCCAAAGTGTCTTCTCGCTGCTCGCATCGCTACGCTCTGAATTCTTCTCCTCCAACTCTCCTCTTTTTATTCTGTCTCATACAGTTATTCCATCATTACACACACGCATTGTGTGTATGTGGGTTACACACATTACACACACACAGAGTGTACACATTTCATTGTTAAATCACACACACACAAAAGCCCATATTTGTGCTTTCCTTCCTGGTCATACATCCTATCCAACTTTTAGGTACTTTCCACATCCCCCTGTTTTCTGGGTTGACACCCTATTACATCATACCGCCCAACTATCAACACTTCTGCTTTTCACATACATATCCAGTGCATCATTATTATCACAGTTAAATCTCTTAATGCTTCATTTTACCAGATACAGTTAATCTTTAATTATCTTTTTCTTACTGATTACAATTACATCATGTAATGAAAAACAATCACTTTTTCATTATCTAATAGTCCTTTGTGTTCATGTGTCCTGTTTGTTGGTTTTTAGAATCCTGTTCATGTTGTTTAGTGGAGGCAATGCTCTGGGGTCTCAATCCTACTTGACACCCTGCTTTGACACCTCTGCCACAGAATGTCCATCTGCCCCAAACACAACTTCCAACACCTCGTCCCATGGAGTACTCCCCATCCTGTGAGGCATATGCTGTACCATGGCACAAAATGCCCTAAGCTTAAAGAAAGAAGAGAGCTGGTTTGTATAGTCATTGATGATGTACTCAGTATAGAGCATGGAAGGCCTGGAAGAGCAAAGCTGTGGGAGATTGTCAAGCAGATTGTAGAATGATATTCCTGCTCTTTCCAAGACAAAGAGCTCAATGGAACTAAAGTCACTGGAACAGGATATGATGCTCTCTTTATACAGCTAGAAAACAGAGTCAGAGGCCATTAACCATCAGCTCAGCAAAGAGGCCAGCAGAGGATGAAGATGCAATGAGGAAAAAGTCCACACATTCAGATCGTTATGGATGTGTGGAGAGGCAGCCTGCTATTGAGGGTACAGCAGAACTAGAATCTAAACAAGATGAATTAAAAAGTGCCTTCAAAGCCCATCATCTTCAGGAGTCATGTGTTTGAAAATTGATGGCAGAAACATATTGCATCCAGCGTGCAACTATCAACAAAGGTAGAACTGTAAACACAGTATTGGAAGAGTGGCCCTTCCTTTTTGAAGCTGTTCACCTATTTGATCACACATGTGCCCTCCTTGGCTTGCTGGTGCAAACAAAGCTGGCAGAGGAATTGTCAAGAGAAGGAGAAAAAAAATTTAATAAATAAAAGTCAAACTTGATTCATTTCCATTCACTAAAAAATAACAAAGCCCCTTTATGTATGGGCTACTGGCTACTTTTTGTCTATATGGCATTATAAGTAATTTTCAGGCTTGCATTTTCAGTTATGGTGCAATAATAACAATTAAAAGAACACATTGTCCATCTACAAGTCCTACTCTTCAAGAATATAGGACTATAACCAAAATCGATACTCAAAAAGTTACTCAGTGTACCTTTTAACATTACACATTTCACACTAACCGATCACGCTTTGTTCTCAGTAAAAAAAAGCTGAAGTGTGACGTATCTAATCCAGATAACAAGATCTTTCTAGCAAAGCCAGTGGCTACATGAAGCAGTTCAATTTGCTTTATTACACTATAAACACAGCCTGCCTAAATCTCGTCAGCTCTGGATCCTCTCCAGACTAATCTCGTAGCTCGAAAATTGAGCTTGCGAGGTTTAGGGTTATTGTAGTTAATAGCAAATAATTTAATTCTTACTAGTCATTTATGATGCAAGTATGTGTATGGGAAACATAGTTCATGACATTCATAGTGTTTTTTTGATGTTATTTTCCAACAACAGGACTCAGCTGCTGCTGGACTGAGCATCCCAAGCACATGAACATATTTTCTCACCCCAACTTGTGATATGTTTTTCACTTGTTTTTACTTTTGCTGCTAAGACAATTGGATAATTTGGGACACAATTTTTAGTGCATTGCTGAAAATGTCTGAGTCTGAGAAAACAAAATGTCGAGAGAAATAAACGTTGGTTGCTGAATACCTTTTTCAAGGCATTTAATGCTTGTTATTACCAAAAACTGTATAGAGACCCAAAATGAGTATTGTTTGAGTACTATGTTTGGAATGGTTTTCTGAAGTGGACATGTAATGTTTTTCTTTTTGTAATATTTCCTTGTTCATGTTTAGGTGATGGGCGATTCAAGATTGCTGTCGATCAGGAAGTTGTTAATCAACACATCAACTCCCCCGTTGTGGCCCTGAGCTACACTTTTGTTTTATGTATTAAACATAAAATACCCAAAGGAGATGTCACTTAACCTGTAATTCACACAAAAGGTAAGAAACATATTGTTTATATTTTGAAATGTTGTGCACATAGCATATTGTTGTGTTGCTGTTTAATAAATTGGACATTGTTGAATATGTCAACAGGTTGTTTGATCAATTTTCAGGAATTGTCAAAAATGATATTAAAATAATTTTATCTAATTATATATAATTATATATATATATAATTTTAAAACATTTTTTTAAACTAATATTAAAGTTCCTCCGCGCTCCACCCTTTTAACAAAGGGAAAATGATAGCAGATTGATTGATCTCAGTCTCATTAATGGTAAAACCGCTTGTCCCTGGTATCTATTAGAGTACCTGAACAAAGCTAAGTTAGTCTTACTCTACCGTGGTCAAATGGTAGTCAGAAAAACTTTGTCTCATTGTTCTTTGTCCAAAAAAAGGAGGGAAAACTCCTTCAGGGTATGCGCAGTAGTGGAGGTCTCTTAACAGCAAGCTGGAGCATCGCACAGAGGGAGCGATTTGAATCTACCTGCCACTTATATTAAGCAAATGATGTCATAGGTCGCAGGCCACACTCGACCAATAGTAGTTGAAAACTGTGTCCATGGGCGGGGTTTCACACAGGTGTGAAAAAGTGAGGGATCCTGGGTAACTGAGTTCAATGGCTCTCCTTTGTCTACAGAACAAAGGAGCATGCGGTCTCAGCCATCATTTTGAGTGGGCTGAGGCCCTGCAATAGTAAGATGTAATTGAGCTGACAAGCTCAGATGACTGAGATGCAAATGGAAACCATTGGAAACATAAGTAATAGCATTTTAAATACAATGGCCAGATTGGAAAGTATTAAGGATTGCAATTTGATAATTTCATGGTATTAAAATTCAAATACAAAATTGTAGCACATCTAGACAATGTAAATGTAGTATTCAAATCCTTAAATTAATTCAATACTGTAATGGAAAAATACTCAAATATACTCCAAAAGTCTCTGCATGTTACTCTGTAGTTTAGTTTCATTAATTACTTGTGTAACAAAAAAATATGTATCCATTTCTTGGGAATAAATCCTGAACGAGGGTCAAAGGCAGCGATGAAGGGAACAAAACACACATTCTTCCAAGACTGCTGAAGTTCCTGTATGAACTGAACAACTTTGAAAATCCATGGAATATTATTTTTTCAGAGCTCAAAATGGAACTTGTTGGACTGAACATGCAGATGAAAAGAAAAACTGGAGGGTGTATTCAGTAGCTTGCTCACACTAGCACATGGAGAGACTTCATGCTTGCTCTTCCCTCAATCTCTGATTATACCGGTTTCTTTAGTTTCACATTGAATAATGTTGTCAGGCATGAGTGCGTGTGCAGAATTTAACATGGGACACATAGAAAGCATTGTTGCAGAACAATGCCAATTAAAGTGTTTAACACTACCATAATTTAGCACTTGAATGACTAAGAGGTTAATAACCCAATTTAAAGAATATGTAATGTTCTGTTAAGGAAAATGGCACCAACATTGAAACATTTCAATGGTGACAATAGTCTTGTTATGTAGCATAGCAATTGTTATTGATGATAAAAGCTGCAGCCCTGTTTTTGTATGCCAGATTTGGGTTGGTGCTTGTAATTAGTTTTTTGCCATGTATTTGAAACTGGTTTTAACTTTTGAAAGTTTCACTTGTTTCAAATTTTAAAATGTTATTGTGACCGCCCTTTGATGCAACACCATTATTGTATAGGTACATTGACCATTACTGAATGTATTTTCATTTTAATGTTTTATTTTGTTGTTTTATTCTGTTTGTTGCGGTTAAAAGCATAAAAATGTTTTACAAGACAAGCACTTTTTTTAAAGGTGCTTTGCACAATGTTAAATGAATTGTTATTTCAGTGTTTTAGTCTGTTAGCCTGTTTAAAGTAAACAAAAGCCATTGAATGCACTTTTATGAGTACATGTTTACAAGAGGAAAAAAAATGGCTTGAAGAAAAAATAAACATGTTCAGTTTGTATATATTGTGGTGGATTTATTTGATCATGTTGCTGTATTAGCTGTTTAAATAGTTATCTTATCACATTAGAACATTACATTGGTCTGGTGATGTATACCAGTCATTATTGTATTTTAGCATTGTTTTAGAGTGAAAGAAAATACATGTATATTTACCAGAAAACGTAGGCTACTAGTGACATAGGTACATAGGATATACTGTATATCTACGGAATGATCTATTCCAGGATTAATGGAAGTGTCTGTGGTGCAGTGGTTAGCGCTGTCGCTTCACAGCAAGAGGGTTCTCGGTTTGACCCCACCGGTTGGCTGGGGCCTTTCTGTGTGGAGTTTGCATGTTGTCTGTGTGGGCTATACTGTGAATCTACAGAATTTTCCGTTTTAGGATTGAAGGAAAGGTCTGTAAACTTAATGGAAAATGTACTGGTAATTTTCTGCCAGGACATTATCCGTTTTTCTATAGATTCTTTTCTTACAGTGGTGGACAGGTGGATAATGGCAATGAAGGGGCCTGGGGAAGTTGGACAGAACAGGGACAGAATGTGATAATCACATCATTAGTGTAAATGCAGTGTTTGCACCACACTCCGCAACACCTCTGTGTCAGGGATCACAAGCGGGGACTCAAATGCAGTACTCAACAAGCAGGTAGGTGCATAGGCAAGATCTTTTACTGGATAATGTTCAGGTTTGGTACACGGGAAGGCAGTCAGAAATACAAACAGAGGTATCCAAATCGGCAGGCAAAAAGCAAAGTCAGAACACAGGCAATGGTCGTCACTAGAAGTCGATACACGGGAAAATGCTGGAAAGGCTGGCATGGTAGGCAACACAATCTGGCAAACAAACTGGGGATGAGCAGAGGTATATACCAGGAACAGGGTGTAGACAATAAGCACAGGAGTTCAACAAGTAGGATGATTGGAGTTGGCAGGAAACCAGACCAGGCAGGAAGTAGGTCAATCTGAAATGATACATGGAGTGAGGATTTCAATGCAAAACAGAAATGCAATAAATATGATCACCCCCAGACTACCGACCAGACACAGACATGACAGTACCCCCCCCCCAAATGACCGGTACCAGACGGCCCAGCCACATCAGGGTGACGCTGATGAAAGTCACGGATGAGGTCCGGGTCCAGGATGTTGCTAGCCGAAACCCAGGACCTCTCCTCCAGACCGTATCCCTCCCAGTCCACTAGGTACTGATGGCTACGACCCCTTCTACAAACCGCCAGAAGACGCCTCACTGTGTACACCGGTTCACCATCCAGAAGACGTGGGGGAGGCGGTGGCCTGACGGCGGGCACCAGGGAGCTCTCCGTCACTGGCTTAAGCCGAGCCACGTGAAAAGTGGGATGAACCCTCATGGACCTGGGAAGCCTGAGTTTGACGGCCACCGGATTGATCACCTTGTCGACAGGAAAAGGACCAACAAAACGAGGAGCCAACTTACAGGAATCAGTTCTCAGCGCAAGATCCCGAGTAGCCAGCCAAACCCTGTCCCCGACCCGGTACCGTGGAGCCGGCCTCCTCCTCCGATCCACAGATTCCTTGTACTGTGAAGATATGCGAAGGAGAGTCCGCCGAGCCCTACTCCACACCGAATGGCATCGAAGCACTAGGGCAGCCGCAGATGGAACACCGGTCTCCTTCTCCAGGGCTGGGAACAGAGGAGGCTGGTAGCCGTATGCACACTGAAATGGAGAAAAACCAGAGGAAGAACATGGCATCGTGAGCATATTCAATCCAGATTAGGTTCGAGCTCCATGTAGACAGATTCTGGGAGACCAGACATCGCAGGCCCGTCTCCAGCTCTTGATTGAGGCGCTCCGTCTGACTGTTGGACTGGGGGTGGTACCCGGAGGAGAGGCTGACCGAGGCACCAACAAGAGAGCAGAATGCCTTCTAAAACTGAGAGACAAACTGAGGATCCCTATCGGACACCACATCTTTGGGAAGACCATGTAGACGAACGACCTGGGAGAGCAGCACCTCCGCCGTTTCCTTGGCCGATGGTAATTTGGGCAAAGGAACAAAATGCACCATTTTAGAAAACCTGTCTACAACTGTGAGTATGGTGGTATTACTGTCAGACAGCGGCAGACCGGTGACAAAATCCAACGAGATGTCGGACCAGGGCCAAGTGGTTGCAATAACCCAGGAGGTGAACATCGAGGGTTCTTGTTCCTGGCGCAAACCTGGCAGGCCGCAACGTATTCCTTCACCTCTTTATCCATGGTCGGCCACTAAAAGTGCTGTTTGACCAAAAACAGAGTTCTGCGAGTCCCCGGATGGCAAGATAATCGAGAAGTGTGGGCCCAGTGAATCACTTGGGAACGGAGAGAAGACAAAACAAACAACCGGTTTGGGGGAACCCGGTCCGGAACCAGAGTCCCATGGTTAGCCTCTACCACCTGCTTTTCAATCTCCCAGGTTACAGCCCCAATAACACAGGACGGAGAGAGGACGGAAGCTTAGGAGGAGAAGTTGGGTCAGCCAAACGGGACAAGGCATCTGGTTTAAGATTTTTAGAACCAGGGCGATATGACACGGTAAAATTCAAACGGGTAAAGAATAAGGCCCACCTGGCTTGCCGAGGATTTAGTCTCTTAGCCGACCGTAGATACTCCAAATTCTTGTGGTCTGTCCACACCAGAAAAGGCTGCTCCGCCCCCTCCAACCAGTGACGCCACTCCTCCAACGCCACCTTGATAGCCAGCAACTCCCAATTAGCGATATCATAGTTCCGCTCAGCGGGTGACAGTTTGCGTGAGAGAAAGGCGAGTGGGTGCAGACCAAGCCTGAGCCTGGAGTTCCGCCCATAGAGAATCTGAGTCCGCTGAGTCCATGTTTGGCCAGATTGTACTGTCATGGATCACAAGCGGGGACTCAAATGCAGTACTCAACAAGCAGGTAGGTGTATAGGCAAGATCTTTTACTGGATAATGTTCAGGTTCGGTACACGGGAAGGCAGTCAGAAATACAAACAGAGGTATCCAAATCGGCAGGCAAAAAGGCCAACGAGTCCAAAAAGTCAGAAAACAGGCAATGGTCGTCACTAGAAGTCGATACACGGAAAAACGCTGGAAAGGCTGGCATGGTAGGCAACACAATCTGGCAAACAAACGGGATGAGCAGAGGTATATATACCAGGAACAGGGTGTAGACAATAAGCACAGGAGTTCAACAATTAGGATGATTGGAGTTGGCGGGAAACCAGACCAGGCAGGAAGTAGGTCAATCTGAAATGATACATGGAGTGAGGATTTCAATGTAAAACAGGAAATGCAATAAATATGATAACCCCCAGACTACCGACCAGACACAGACATGACACTCTGGCCAAATCTGTGATGTCAAACATGCAGGAAGGCTGCAAACCTCCAAAATCCTTTCTTTACTGAACTCTACTGTGTTTTGTCCACCTTAGCCTGCTAGTGTTGCACCACAGCCGGGCTCTACAGAGCAAGCACTACAATGCAAATGCGAGTGAAAATTACAGTGTGTGAATGTGAAAAATTATTTTGACGTACCAGACTACGAGTTCAAACACTGAGGTTGGCAAAATACATTGATTCACTAAGCTCCGACATGAATTATAATTAGCAAAGAGGAGTGTAGAAAACACTCAGGTAGCAGCTTCTCGTTTTTAGCCAGCGCTGACCTACTGACACGGCTGCTGAGTTCTGGAAACAAAAGCTCACAACGCAGACAAATGCACACCAGGAAAATAGTCGGGAACAGGCTTACAGATTGGCAACAGGACAGCAGTCCTAACAAACAAATCAATTCAGAAGGAGGAACCAATGAGATGAGTGGCCTGGAAAATGGAGATCAGCAGGGCAAGAAAGCTCAGGCAGGCAGCCTGGGGACTCAGGTGAATGGCCTGGGGGCTGGACAGTAAAGGAGCAGGAGAGCTCTTGAGGACAACCAGAAGGCAGGGCAGAGTCACTCTGTAGGACGACCAGGTGTCAGGAAAGATGGGCGAAGTTACTCTGGAGGATGACCAGAAGGGAGGCCAGATGGGTGAAGTCACACTAGATATGCCTAGTTAGTTACCAGTTTGGGAGGAGAGGAATTTCTTGGTTTGCTGCTGTGTTAGCTGGCGATTCCATCGGTTGTGGATTTGAACAAGGCTGGGGAAAGTTGCGGTTCCGAAGTTGAAAGCAGTCCTTGCTGTGCAGTGTTCTGATGGTGCAGGCTGGAGGAAACTGGTTGCTCCTTTGTTCTCTTTGCAAAGTTAGCAGCTCAGCACTAACTTGTTTCATTGCTCTGAAAGTTAACTTAGCAGGCGGACTTTGTGTCGTAGCCGCTAGCGCTAAATAAACTTGTTTACCATAGGTTAGCAGTGTGCTACCAGGGATCTTATGCAGGCTCTCGCGTCGCAGTCGTAAGAAGAGAGTTCAGTGTGTCTGCTCCGTGCAGACCACACGAGGAGAGGACCTCTGTCAAGGTCTGAGAGGAGAAGAGGTAAGAGAGGTAAGAGCGGGTAAGAGGGAAGGTAAGCTGGAGTTTTGTTAACATGGTCAGTGGCGTCACCCGGATCTGGTTACAGTTACAGGAAGTGATTGGAGGTGAGGGACAACTGTAAGCGTAACAAACTTAGATTTTAAAAAAAAGTTCAGTTTACGTCACACACAAATTCATCTGTGGAGTTCCCGTGGTCCCTACAATTGCAATGCACAACTTGTGTCTGTTGGCCGTTATCTTCTGTTCATATAAATTGTTTTGTAAACTGAAGTCCTCAGTGTGCTTCAAAAAAGTGGTTTGTATGACGAATCATCCAACCACTACGGTGGCCCTGAAGGTCAAAACACAACATTACACAAAACACGACATTTCACAAAACACATTAACGTTACACAAAATCCAACGGCATTCATTCAGATTACGGAAAGGGAGGGACAACTCTTCTTGTTTGTGATTGGACCGAACCCAAGTCAATTCAGAGTTTATTCAATGCGGTGCTAGATTGGATCAATCAGAGAAACCGTTTTAGAATGCAGGGAAAAGTTGCAGTGGTGTGATCTGGCCCGTATGTCGCTGTGTTTTGTGTAATGTCGTGTTTCGTGAAATGTTACTGTATTTTGTGAAATGCCGTTGTGTTTTGTGAAATGTCGTTGTGTTTTGACCTTCAAGGCCACCGTAAACCACGTGTAAAGGCAAGTGTTTCTACATGTTTTAAATGGCCACACTGAAAAGTGGTGTAGAATGCAGGCCATCATAGCCTCCTCCTGGCTGCATCAAACTGGCTCTCCGATCTCTGTCCAAGAACTATGTGTCCTTCTCACATCTTTGTAGTCTGTGATGAATCGTACAAATAGGGATAACAGTGCATACTTCCAAAGTCTCTCCTTAAAGGCATTAATAGTGTTGCACTCAGTTTTACACTGAAGTTGTTGAGTGATGAATTAAGGGGTAGAGATAAGTTCAAACCCTGCATACTTTCACACCTGTGCACACCTGCCCAATTGCTGCATAAAGCTGGCTAACATCGGCTAACATGAACATAATGTCAGAATAAATTAATGACATAAAACAAAATGGGAGATATACATAGATATAATATCTATATATATTATATCTATATATATATATATATATATATATCTGTTGTGTAAAGGATGTTCACTTGATATTTGTCAAGTTGTAGAGTCAGAAAATATTGACCACACTGTATTTAAGTTATTGGTCACTGGTTAATATACCAGTTGAAGTAGACCGATGAAAAAGACATCTTACATAAACTCTTACTTGTTCTTGTTAGCAGCCTGGTTGTTAATGCTGTTCATGTGTGTCTTGTTCAAGCACACTTTAACATGTGAGGATTGAACGGCTGGCTTTACAATTAATGGCCAAACCACACACCTGAGCTACAGCCTTCCCAGTATTTACCAGTTATCCATAATGTGTAATGTGTATAGATAAACTTAACTGAAACTTGTCCCAGTTTACCACTGATATTTCCATTTTGTTGTCCATTTGAGAGCGACTTCCTGGTGATAGTCTCGGAAATGTACTTTCATCTGAACACACCATCACTTTTGATCTCTGAGGCAGGACTATCTTGCTTGGGGAGGACGTGCAGGTTTAGTCTGGTCTTCAGTGGGCTGTGTTTTTGATCCAATTCCTGAATTAGGACGCAGCTCATATGTACCTAAGGGATGTCTTTTACCTGAATTTGGAGGCCAGAGCTGGTAAATCCATCACACACTGGATACTTGTGTTCTCTGTGAGGCTGTGGTGAATCCTCTGCAGACCATCTCATTTGGGGAAGAGAAACATCTTGTATATGTCATCCATCACTGAGCAGATGTGATTAAATACAGATCGGTATAGGGTATAGGGTAAGCGTTTCAAATGGCAGTTTTTAGTCCAACAGTCCAGCCGGACAGTCAGTTCTGAAAGGCAGAAATCTCAGCACCTGCCATTCCTGGCACCAGAGCAGATGCTGAGTCACTGGTATTGATCAGCAACTTCAAATGAGAAAAAAGCCTCAGCCTGATGCAGGGATCCTGAAACTCCCTGGAGTGAGTGCGCAGTATGTTGTTTACTTTGTTTTACTTACCAGCATTCAAGCAACCCCTGCTAATATTTAGGTCACAGATGAGAGCTCATATTGACTGCAGATGGTCACATTGTTTTTATTTCACAACTAAAAGAGGACTCATAATGAAGCCTAACGAGAACTGCTTGCCTCATGACGTGTACGTTGTTTTGTAAAAGACTGACTTGGTGGGAAGCATTGTATGTGTAGGTGGAGGTCGTGCCAGGAGAGTGCGCTGTCTCAGTCTCTATACAGGTGAATCAACCTGGAACTGTACGGTCCGATTATCTCTCTGTCTCTCTAAAGGGGCGGCTGCTCAATGACCGTCTGTGCTGTCTGCAGTGATTATGTCCGCTGCCAGCTCTGTGTTCAACGCTCTCAACCCCAAATCTGAGAGAGTGGGTCGTTATATCCCACTGGTCTGGTCACTTTAGTTGTTCTTTTGTTTTACTCATCTCTAGCTGAAGCGGCTCCAGCTCTGAGGAGCCCGCTGTGACAGGGATAGGAAGTCACTCATGGGCCTACCACCTGGCTGATGTTGTCCACAGCCTGGCTTTCTTCCGTCTGCTCCACGATCGGTGGCGCGTGCCTGTTTCACCTGTGTTCCTCTCTGACTTCACCGACCTCTTCGGCTGTCACAGTCTCTCCTGTCCTTGCACCAGCTGGATGTAAAAAAGGTTGGGTGTAGACCCTAATTACGGCCAGCCTTGTAATAAATATTTACACCTGTTGCCCTATCTAAAACTACTATGCAGCTACGCCCAGCGTAGAGGATGCGCGTCCGCACTGACACATTCTACCGCAGTGATAATCGCATCTCTTGCAGAGAATCCCAACCCCCCAGCACTGAAGCACCGCAGACAGCTCCGGAAAACACAGCAACTGTATCTGCCCGAAAAAAGTCATTATGCTTATAATGTAGTAGCTATGCATCATCCCATAACATTACTCTATGATAACCTATACCAATTTAAGTGTAGGCAAAAATAAACAGGAGGTGGACATGTTAACATAAGCCACACACACCTGCACTTGAGCACTCCTATGCAGTACTCAGTGATCAATTTTGCCTGTGGGTGCATGTTGTTCCTGCTCTTTCCAGGGTACCATGACAGGTGTCAATGTCAGCCACTTCTTTAAGCCACTGTCCCCAAGCATTATGCCAGAGAGCGGTCCCCCAAAACGTGGGAACGAATTGTATACACACGTAATTTATTTATTCACTTCTGACAAGAACAGGTACAGTTACACATTGGACTCTGGAATGTACCTAAGTGACGTTACGTTAGTAAGTCACGTGATGTAACTTAACTTACGTAATTACCATACTTATTTTAACCCTAACCATGATCCTAAACGTAACCAAACTGTGACCATTTCACAATGTTAACCACATATTTCTAATTGTTACCATGATGACCAAGGTCCACCTATATGTGTCGTTTTGGGAGTCATTGGCAGACAGGCTATTCTGTCGTTTTGGGAGTCACTGACGAACGACGTATTCTGTTGTTCAGGTATAGGACTTGTTGGAAAAGACAGCTAACATGACTAGGACATTAAAATGTTCTGGGCATAATGCTTGTTTTGAATGTTTTCAATTAGTGTCTGTCTGCTGTTGGTGTGAGTGGAGCAGGTCCAAGCTGTGCATTAGTTCTGTATGAAATCACAGATTACAGTCTTGAATTCAAACAAAAATGTACTTTGGTTTTGAATCTGGTATCTAGAGCATATGCTGTTGGAAAAAAACATTTCATTTGTTTATGTATAGAGAGTTAATGCCACAATCTGTTCCTCAGTTCCCCTTCTCTAGCACTCTCTCATCCCCAGCCATCCACATTGTTCTCGGCTCTTGTCTCCAGCCCCTGCTCACTTCTCCCAGGCCATGTACTTTCCTTCAACTCCCCAGACTTGCCATCCTCTAGCTGTCTAGCATACTTCCTTTCCTCATCACCTGACTGCCCCACCCATCCACACACCTATTCCCACTTCTCATCCGTCCGCAGTCACCTGAGCTTCCCCAACCATCTCCCCACCTGCACCTCATTCCCTAATCAGCCTTCAGTAGGCTACATATACCAGTTCACTTTTTTTAATCCTTGCCAGATCTTTAAGTTTCCATGCCTTTTCTTTATACCCATGTGTCTATAATCTGTGTTCTGTTTATCTGAAAACAGTTTTGTTTTTTTGCCTTATTATTGGATTTTGGTTTCTTGCCTGCTCCTTTTGTTTGCCTGTGTTGGACTGCTGTCTTCTGGTTTTGACCATTGTCTGCCCCACTACCCTGTAACCCTTTTGTACTTTTGTACCTGAGTTTCACAATAAATTATTGAACTGCACTAGCTCTGGCTCAAAAGTCTGCATTTGGGTCCTATCTTCCGAATTCCTGTTACCCCTTTTGCGCTAGTCGTGACAGTTAATTCCTTTTTGATTTCATATCTGCTTTTCGCAGATTGTAGTTGTACAAATATTTATGAAAGGCAGAGCTCTTGTTACATCGTTTCTTTTTCTGTATTGTTTGGCAAGGTTTGCCAATAAATTAAAAATTTTTTGAATAGTTAAATCTCTTAGGGTGCAGCCAAAAATTGCATTGACTGCTAATAAGTCATCATAATATTAAGTCATCATAATATTAGTAGTTACTGGTTATAAATAGCTTTTTCCTTTGGCCTTCTTGTACAGTACTATCGTCAGCGTTCTTGGAAGGCATAGCAATTGGTGGCTCAAAGGTTCTGTAAGTTGCCAGATGATGTCATACACTTATTTACTTAAGAAGGCTTTCGATCATCAGTCTAAAAAAAGTTTGAAAATATTTGCCTACCATACACAAGGTGACGCCTTCGAATTGCTTGTTCTGCCTGAGCAGCAGTCCAAAACCCAAAGATATTCAGTTTACAGATATATAACTGAAAAATCAAAGAAACCTCACATAAGAGAATCTTGACAAATTACCTAATTTATCAATTATTGCTGATTACTTTTCTGTTAATTGACCAGTCAAATTAATCAACTAACCAGGCACTGGAGAAGACTGAAGAAGCTATTATCTGATCTGTAAGTAGATGATGCAGCATCATAATACATTGTTTCATCTTCTCCCAAATGTACGCCAGATTTGCTTCTTTCTGGACCTGAAAAACCTCATAAATTTATGACTAACTTTGCAAAGTTGGCAACAGCACTGAGAGAGAAACCACAAGTTTCTGCTCCAAGAATTGATCACCGGCGACCGCTGCACAATGCATGCCGTTTAGATTTGTGTCTGACTTCCTCTGATGTCATGCACGCATGGGCAAAGATAACCTTCACGAGATCGAGGCAGACACTGTTTTTCGCAGCCACTGTTTTTATCAGCACTTTCTTTAAAGGGAACATATCATGAAAAACTCACTTTTTCAATGTTTGTGCACATACTTTTGGGTATCTGGGATGCCTACCAACCCACAAACTGTGAAAAAAGACAACCCAGTCAGTTTTTTGTGGGCTGCCTAGGTCAGAAAACATGGGATTCAACAAGCCGTTTTAGATTTGGCTCCCCCTCTTACGTAAAGTGCGGGCTCATTAGAATTATACCGCCCCCCATTTGAGTATCTCCACCCATGGCCTGAGAACTAAATTTGTGATGTTGCCATTTTTTTCTCACAAGCAAAAGAGGGAAGTATTTAAAAAAGATTTATGCTGTGTTTCTTTAGCCGTTTAGCACAAGCTAACGCTATCAGCTGAGGTAAACATTAGATGTAATTTTCTAGAACGTGATTGGCGTTACTTGCAGCAAATTACAGAATAACATTAACGCTATTATTTTGTTTTATGTCTGTAAGCATGGGTGCCAAGTTATTGTTAAAAATGGGGGTGCGAGATTATTGATAGGCAAGGCGAGGTATGGCAGGAAAATGAGACTGCCTTATCTGGGGAAAATATTACACCAAACTCCCTTTAAGAAATATTACATATTAACAATTTCTTACGTGTCCATAAAAACACATAACTCTAGAAACACAAGATAAAGGGCGTCATATGTCAACAGACTTATTGTCAATTCGGCATCAATATAATCCATAAAGAAACTGTATTTCCATACAAACTTTACATTTTGTCGCCTCAACTCGCTACCAGTCTCCTCTGGTTAGCTATGCCATTTTAGTGGGAGAGGACCGTAGGAATTAGTGGCGAACCGTTTAAAAAATTAAGATTTCTCACTAAAATAAGTGCTGGTTGGTGGATCAAATGCACGTCGAATTAAACACCGGCTCATAAAACATTTAATTCACCGTCTATCGTGTGTGTGACGGTATTTGATTTTTCTGCTGTTACTGAAGTAACTTTCCTGTTTGGTGCTGGAGAGAGCGCGCCTACGACGTTACCATGTTAGGAGAAAATGTGCTTTACATGGGCATGCTTTGCAGTGTGTAGATATGTATGTTAGTGTGTTGCTGCTAGAATGAGCAGAGACCTCACCTCAGAGCAACAGCCCTCAGTCTCTCCTGTTGCAGTCATGTAGTCTCACATTACATTACAAACAACAGAGTCTCACTAGGTAAATGTTTGTAGCCTGATATATTTCAACTACTTTGAATAAAGATCAACACTGTTGCAGCCTTTAGTAGTTGTATTTATAATGTAATATTGCTATGTATTGTTCTTATGTCATATTGTTTGGGTTTCATGAAAAAATTTTATTCTGTTACAACTGTCCAGGCTACTGTGTCTTGCAAAGACCTTGATTGGCACATCCACTGTTCCC
>LKNJ01005329.1:0-23973 GCA_002120245.1 Maccullochella peelii
ACAATATTAGGCAGGTGGTCATAATGTTATGGCTGATCGGTGTACATCTGTACTTATGTCAGATATTACATAAGTGTGAACAAACAGTTTTGGTATTCTTAGACCGTCATCAAAAAGTAAAAACGTAAAGTCTGTTCTGACAAATAGCACTATGCCAATTGAAAATATGTGTCATATCATTTTGGCTTGAGAGAGGCGCTGGAGGAGAGTCCATGGAGTGTCCAAAATGAAAGGTTCATCCTCTGGGCAGCATGAGTGTGCTCAGTAAATTTCATGGCAATCTGCCCATTAGATTCTGATATTTCTTGGTCAAATGTGTCAAAAACATGCAATATGGGGTGAAATGCCCATACTTACTGGTTCAAGCTAAATTGTACTCCAAAGACGGATGGACTGCTGTCGGGGCACAACATTGATTGCAGCCCCAGGCAAAATCCTTCGTGCTGCCAATCCCTTTACCACAAGATTCGACCATCTTGGTTCAAGACCTTAATTAATTAGATTCTTTTTTCAGTTTGTGACAATTTGGAGCTGCATACAGGTTAGCTGTTTAAGATTTCTATAAAAAGGATGAAAATAAGTTTTTATATACAGTGAAAGGGAATGATTAAATACATGTACAGAAATTGAACCTCTCTTATGTCAAAATTTTGTTTAGAGTCTGACTCACAACATCCTCAAATGACATACCAACTTCCTTTCTTTGCAAGAGATGTCGCTATAACCCTCAGACCACCCATATATCAGACAGTGTAGACACTGGCTGCATTGTCAGAATAGCAGTGGATTTAAGCCCCAACCTTCTCACAATAGATCACCATGGCGCAAGAGTTGGAGCTTTCTGACTTTACCACTATACATGATCATGGGAGAACTGAAACAAACGGCAGTGACACTGAACAGTCAGGTAAGGGCACAAGTAAATACAGACTGAAAAAGATTAATTAATAGGTCCAATTGAAGGATACTGCAAAACAGCTTTGTTCTTCAGGGATTACATCAATGATTGTTTCTTGTTTTTTTTCTGTAAAATTAACTGCCTTAGCATTTCAATAATTTGGTATAAGAATGATATGAATGAAGCATCAGGGAACACTCAAAAATGGTCGGATTTGTTGCTTAGATCATCATCCTACAAGAACTTGGATTTTAAGATGTTTTGCGAGGAACATTAGAAAACCAGTCATCTTACATCAAAGTGTGATCACATTTTGGTCGAGGTCAGATAGGAGTTTCATTATCCTGAATTACAGAATGATTGCCTGCAACTGTGTCTTTGTGTGTGTGTGTGTGTGTGTGTGTAGGTGCGACACCCACAATGAGAAGACTTCTCAGAATTGGGATTTTAACTTTAGGAGTGTTGTGTATCATACAAGCCATTCTCAATATATCCCTGCCTCTTGCCTGTAAGTTGTGAATAACAATTATTTGTCTTACAAATGCAAGATAAGCCATGGCACATTGGCAGTCTGTTGTACTAAGTTTCCTCAGTGGAACGTCTCCGCAATCATAACCTGCAATTTCTGTTTTCTTCCAGTTTATTCAAAAGAAGATACCGATCAGATTCCTTTCAACAGCTCCGTAATAGCAGACATGTGCCAGATTGACCAGTCTCAACAGAATTCAACCCACTTATGTTCCTGCTGCAACAACTTGCTGAAGAGACTATTGAGGGAATTTCAGGCCTTGGAAACAGAGAGAGACCTCTTACAAGACAAGGTCATTCAACTGACTAGAGACAAAACTAAAGAGGAAGACTATTTCGAGGACTCTGGGTCTGGTTCCCTGGAGAAATTCTTCATTCACAGAGTTTAACATATACAGCTGAAGTTCAGTGCAGACCACGCTGTAGCATTGGGAACAAGAGTATAAGGCTTCATATATCGGAAATTCAATTACAGATATTAAAACATTGGTTTTGGATTTTAAAATATTACTGAGTGACAGGTAAGTAACGTGCCACCACATCTCCCTGCTATCCCTCCATGGAGCGCTAAAGTAGTCACCAACTCCTGGTTGAGGACCCTGGCTTTAAAGCTGCTACAGTCAATGTTTTTTATATTAACAATGGATCAAATGACTGTGTGTGAAAGAGGTCACCTTTTAGTGACAAAACCCACAGAGAATTACCACCCAACTCTGCAGTTCCCTTCAGCTCTACGCAGCTTTGTAGCATCTTTCAGCTCATTGTTTGGGTTTTACGGGCAGCAACTTTAGCGATTAGCTGGTGAACACAGTAGTAGCAGCTAAAAAGCCTAATATTTCCCTCAGGAGTTGGTGGAGACCAAATAAATGCTAATGTTGTTCCATCTCTGCTGGATGTGATTGCTAACACATTTCCCATATCAACTTTAAATGGTGATAATATATCAATATTTGGTTTGAACACATAATGTTTAAGTTTTTTCAAGACTGTAATATTGCTGTCAAATTGCATGTATTTAAGTCTAATTTCCATTTGTTTCACATAATTGAAATCTTACAATATAAATGTTTTTTCCTCTTAGGGTGAGGATGATTTTTTTTTACTACATCAACTATCTGGATTTTCTTACTTTCAAATGATAATAGTCCCTGGTTGTGTCACGTTTCTCGACAGACATTTCTCAGCAGAGAGAAGTGAAACCGATTTAATTCTGGCTAAGACATTTTTAGTAGTTTTGACTTCCTCTTAAGGAATGTCCAGTCAGTTCTGCTGGTTAATGAACCTGTTGTCAGGTCAGTGTAGCTTAGTCACACTATATATTGCATGGGTAGCTCTTAGAAACACTGTGTTACTATCAAAAGTACAATGTAAAGAAAAATCTCATTAACTTCTGTATGTGGGGGGTGTGACCCATGATAGTTTCTATAGAGCAATCACTTCCCAAAAAGAGCCCCTGCATACATAAATCCAAAAAGGTTGCTATTGAGCTAGCCTTAATTGCTTAATTTGAATCATAAAATGAGGTTTTGCTATTCTCTTCCTATATCAAAGGCAACCTGCATCGCATGGGAAATAGCACTCAGTGAGTCGAGTGCAGAGGAGCTTTCATGTCAAAAAAGGATTCTGCTTGGAGTTATTCAGCATGTTCTTTGTTGAGATAGTCCAAGCATTATACATGCATATAAATGAGTATCAAAATAAAAATCAGGATTTCTTGTTGCAAATCTGAGGTTTGGAGCCGTGGTTATACTCGCTACTAATCCAACATCACTCCGTATGTGTATAAGAATGAGGAGAGTACTTTTCCAAGTCAATTAATTCTCCTTTGTCTACGAACTTTCTTGAGATCACTGAGTCTTTCTTTGCTGATAAGTTTGTCAAAGTTAAACTGACAGAAATGAGAGCTGCAGCACATTCACTCATGATTTCTCATTAACACTGCTGGCTTTGTTTTAATTAGCCGTTGTGACTGACACCTGTGTCCCTGTGACACTGTATTCCAGACTTACGTTATCCTCCTTCCCAGCTGTTGCTCGTCAATCATCCCAAAGTTGTCTCTCTCAAAATAGAATCACATGTGCATCCTGTGCTGCCTTCAGTGTCAGTGATTTTCTTCTCTCTTTTTTTTTTAGCTTAAGGACTTTGTCACGAAATTTGAATGACACAGGACAAAAAACTATATTCAGGGGTCTTTATTGCTCAACTACTCTCACTATGGGAGAGTAGTATTAAGTTAATTTGGAATGATTCATTTGTTTTGGATTTAACAAAGAATTTTTGCTATATAAGCAAATGTACAACCTCAGACACAAAGTCTCACTTCAAAATGTAACCCACTATTCAGACACCCAACAGATTCCACAAATCTTGGTTAGTAATATGCCTACATGAAGTGCAACAACCAATCTAACAGGAGGACTAGAATCCTAGGCTAACTTAAAGTCCCTAAAAACTGTACCTAAGCCAGTCAGTTCAGTGCATAAACACAAAACAAATTCAAATAAACAGAACCACATACAGTCAATTTCGATAGAACATGAAACATTTGGTACATTTGTATCAAATGGAACGGTGCAGTATGTCTTAATATACTCAGTATATTGTATCTTTGTGATAACTCAAGTGCACATGCAGCAGCAGGCCATCAACCCCATACATCACTACACAATGTAAATAAACATAATTTTCAGTACCGTGCACCCACATTAAATGATCTCAAGCATGAATGATAACAAAATGTAAAATGAACTTGCAATGCTGTCAGAAAGTATTAGCCTTGCAGTCGTCTCATGAGTTACTCAGCACACATGGATAGAATCTGTGAACATCAGACCAACTAAATCACCGTCGGCGTACTTCTATATAATCAGATTAGTGTACATATTTCGATCACTTTGTACAGAAATAACATTTTAAGCATATTTACCCATTTGAAAAACAGCATGCAATGCCCCACGAGTAGCAGGTGAGTTGCTTAAAAAGAGAAAGCTCTCCACTTCCCACTTTCTCTGGCATTATTCCCTCTGGAACACCGCTCAATCTGGGGATACCCAAAAAGGGTACAGTGCCATTTAGTGGCTTTAGTGCGAACATTGCATTTTCCACTAGGCTACATTTATGTGCTCGACATTATGTCAGTTGAAATATTGGTAAAGTTTGTATTTCAATAGAACAAGCAGTAATTTAGCTGGGCAGCTTCCAGCCTTTTCTCTAACAACTCAAGTGAAATGTTTTATTGAGAGTATCTAAAAGAGTTTTTTAAATTCATAACAAGAAGCAGTCACCTTAAGTAAATGACAAGGCTCCTCAACCACCACGAAAACACAACACTAACAACAACTGAGTACAAATGGGTATTGCTAAATATCCATTTTCAAATATGTCACTTTCTATAAGCCCCACAATAATTTTCTATCTGCAGCTAAAGATCAAATGATTTATTAATTTTGAGAGTTCCTATCAGGCTTGAACTGTTTCTGTGCTTGCGTCCTAGATTTGCTGTGTGGGCAGAATGAGACACAGTGTGGTGTGAGGGCTGGTAGCTGTGCCACCTGTTTACACTGCAGTTGTTTTGGTCCAGTAAACACCTTATTCCCTTCACTAATGTGGCTGCAAGAAAGTCCTCCATGAGGTACTTAACATGTCGTTTTACAGTAAATGTGGAGTGATAAGTGCAACGTGACATGCAGAAAGTTGATATTGTACATTTTTGCAAATGTTTACTGCCAATGATTTTTAGTTTTTTATTACTATACAATATCTGCATGTAGTAACTATGTATGATTAATGTTAGGCAACTAAAACTGCTCAAATTTCTCCTTGCTGGAGTGTTAAGTAACAATACAATCAGGGTCATAATCAGCATTCCAGACATAAAAACCAAACATGTATAGGCCTACATAAGGATGTAAACAGTCATATTCAGATATACACATACTTTATATTTGTATGGTTTGTGCCCATATTTACCTGTATAGATACACGAGAGTCTGTGTTGTCATACACCTGCCCCTTCAAAAACTACATCACTATTTACCTGCCCCCAATCTTATCCTGTCCTCCCCTCCCATTTCCATTTACTGGAATAACAGGAATAAAAATAAAAACATGTCCTTATATTGGTGTGTATACAGTACAGTATGTGTTCTGAAACACTATCAACCAACCTGATTTCTAAGCAGATTTGAAACTTTCTGTCACCTTGCCATCAGAAAGGTTAGAGAAAGATTGCGGTCATCATTAAAAAAAAATATGTCAACACTGATGTCTAGTCTAACATTGAAGAAAACCAACACCTACGCTGACCCCACACCTTTCTTATCTTTTGCAGCAGTGTATGGGAATGTCACACTACTTCCTGTACTGGCACAAAAGCTGGAACTTGATGTGAATCACTAATGCAGATTTGTATATGAACATATCTTGTATATATTCTGGTCTAGTGACTTTCTTATCCTCTCAACTGATAGCCTATGACTAAAAGGAAATTGTCCCTGCACTGTTTTCAGTGGATCAAGATCTACAGCAAAAGCACATATTAGCCAACCTGTGTATTTCAGGGTTTGTGTAAGGCCAAATTGACAATGACGCCAAAAGAAACGCTATTACAGTATAAAGAAACCTCTACTCAAAAGGAGCAGGCCCACTCCAGACTGAGACCCACAGTCGTCAGCAGGGTTAGACACGAAGCAGTGCCTAAGTATAAACAGAGGCCATGACAGATTACAGACTGTGTTACTGTGCAAACACAGTGGGCTGACTGTTAGCTACTGCCATGCTGTCCAAGTCCCTCTGAGGGTGGAGAGAACGGCTGCAGATGGTCAAGCATTTTGAAATGACGCAAGAGAGTTAATTTAAATACTGATGACAGGATCGTGCATATATCCTTGTGTGCTCAGTACATACGCGTGCAAACACAGGGCCACACATGTGCTGTACAAACAAGTAAGATAAGGTGTGGAGGGGGGACAACTCTCGTCATTATAGACTAGCTATCTTTACATGATAACATGGTGTCATAACTCAGAGCATATACTGCTTGATCAAGATCTAATTGACTGTTTGCTAAACCCCGGACGCCGAAGAGTGGCTGTCCGTCATAGCTTTCCAAACGTACAAGGCAGTGCAGGCCTGTCAAGCTTTGGATTTCTCCACAAGCCAAAATGGTGTGCATGGGGCTCAAATAAGAGGGATTCACTGATAACTGTGTGTTTATTGGCTCTAACGTAAGCTGCAAACATTAGCATTCCCAGCTAATTACCTTACTACCTACAGTGGAGACCTAACGTTATTTCAGAGGGCAAGGGGTATGCTATTAGCTAACTATATTATTATGTGGAGTTACAGGGGACGTTAGAAAAATACCTGTTCAGGACTGCAATATCCGCACTGTTCTGCTGAGGTGCTAGTATTTTCTTTTTATTGGGTTTAGTGAAGTGTCCACTCCAGCAGCTTCAGCCAAACTTGCTTCAGATGGTGTTATGTTTGCCAAACTCATCGGCTATTCCTCATCCTCAAAACCTCTGCACTTGTAAAAGTGAAGCATTCTATTTGAAAACATGAACAATAAAGCATAAATCTAACCACTGTGTTGCCTGTTCAAGCATGTTCTTCTATAGTTAGCTTTCCATCCAAGTGTAAGGCTATACAATGAATACAATTTTAATTATATTTATTTAACATACTTGACTGTAATACTAGGGTTAACCAGTCCTGCCCTGTAATACAAGAACAATGCTGCTCCTTTATTTCCACACCCTCTATATGGATCATCAGGTGGTGAGGATGCTGACTTTTTGCCAGGGACACAGTCTTTTAGCATTATATCATATATGTAGCCAACATATGCATATTCAAGACCCCTTTTATTGGCTTCTCGTTTAAGTCTAGCAGATTGATTTCTGACTAAAACAATCACAGCATGAAAGTTGAATTCATCATTGCATGCATGTTAATTCCTACTGTACAACTAATGGCCATAATAAAGTGAAAGAGTAGTAACACAGCTTACACATGCCCACATTGTTGTGTTACATACAATTTCTGATAGAAAGAACTCAACTCAATCAACTGATAGATTCTCAAACTGCATTTTGGGGAATGGCGAAATTAAAAACTCAAGCGGGAGCTTACTATACTGGTATTTGCCTCCGCATGTTTATTTACTAATCACCAGCAGTTACTGATGATGGGAGGTAGTGCTTTGATTTTTTTTTTTTTTTTTCTTGGTGGGAGAGGAGGCAGACAGCTTTGGGTTTTCAGTTTTTTTTAATTGACACACATGCACAATAATTTCCCTCCAAAAACCGGCTACCATTTAAAGGGAGCTGACTAACAGCACCAGCTGAATTCGTTCAGGATTTAATTACAAGTTAGGGCTGGCTGCTTGTGTATTTGGAGTAAAAGTTTTGATAAAGCCTTGACAAACTATTCCTTAATCAGATACAAGAAAATCCCATATCCTGTATAGACTTAATCCACAATCCACTGTATAGACTTAATCCACAACATGTCAATATAATAATGATTTTGGAGCACAGAGATCTCTCACAGAGCTCTGATGAAGGCTCTGTGCCAAAACACGTGAGCCAAATAAACAAGTCAAATGTGAGTACTTTGTCCTCCTTGACCTGGAAATTTGAGATGTGCTACCTTTTTTTAAATACATTTTAGGGTCAGAGAGGTGTCTGGATTTTTATCTCTCTAAGAGGATGTACAATAATATTTTTTCTTCTACAAAAACTCTCTTCTTCTCTCTCTTCTAAATGTCAAAATGCTGAAGTGAAATTGTAATTGGACCATTTGTGGCCTTGCCCTGCCTCTGATGCTTGTGTAATTGTAAGCTGTAGACAGCACAGAATATGCCACACCGGGCTTAATGAACAAAATGAGATCTCTCTGTAGAATAAAAGTACAGCAGGCAGGGTCAAAGTTCAACACCAGCCTTTCAGCAGCTAATTGGCTGAGCTTGTGATCTCTCCCAGAAGGTCCCTTCATCAGTGCCTTCAACTTCCTGCTTTTAGCTCTCTCCCTGTGACAGCTTAGAGCCAGCAACTGACCCAAATCTGCTGTACGACTGGTCATAACTGAGCTTTAAACAGAACACATTTCCCTGTCTTGTATTTGTATTAGAGCCTGATATCAGGAATCTCTATGAAATGTATATTAGGGATAGTCTCAGCTTCAACTATAGCGGGATCTATAGTTGAAGCTCAGAGTATAGATCTATCTAAGTACCGTATCTTCCTAAGTGAGCTTTCTTCCTACTCTTCCCTGAGTAATTACTCTGTAAAAGTGAGGGCTTAAACTAAACTTGTTTGACCTTTACCCGAGCCACCACAGCTCTAGAGGACCTCCAGAAAAACATGGTTAGCACACCCACAGTACCAGCTTAATCTTGGCTTATGTTGGGCTCCTTTCTGTCTTCACTGAAAGAAAAATCAGGAGCTGACAAGAGGTGCAGAGCTAATCTTCCCACAGTCAGGTTGCAGGGACAAGCTAGAGATAAGATGGGGCTACAGATAAGGCTGGAGACCCCTACAGCAGAACCACGAGCTGCGAGGGGGGAGATTCTTGGACCTGATATAAAATGAAAGGAAGAGGCTCTGGAGCTCTGGGGCCAAGGCTCCCAGAAAATTAATTACACCGATGCCCCCGTGCCGCCATCTTCAGCACCAGATGACATTCTGCTCGCCTGCATCGAGTGCCTTGGTTGGAGACCACAACAAGCTGCCGTGGAGGTTTGTGTGTCAACAGACAGAGTTAAGTAGTGTGTGTAGTGCAATGTTGAAGCAGGAAGTTCGCAGGAACTTGCACAATGTGAATGTGAAAAAAGGAAATAGCCTCTCTGTCTTTATCTTTGTCAGCTCTTCAAGAGAAGAAGAGCTGACAAAGATAGAACGGGAACTTGACACTGACATTTATTCATGAATAATACTTTTAGGGAAATTAATTTAAAAGTCTCTTTATTAATTATATTTACTCTACTTTCAATAATACACACTGTATACAGTATGTGCCATTTTGCTGCTCCAAAGTAAACAAGGCCGAGTGAGACAAAGCTCTTCTCATTTGTCTATTTTGTGCCTCCTTGTCTCCTCCCTCCTTGTGTCTCTTCCATGCCTCCTCCACTCCAACTCAGGTGGCAGGGACTAGACGTGAGGAGAGGAGGTTGAGGAAAGGAATCGAGGATGTACAAACTGAGAAATGTGAAGAGGAGATTGATGAGAACTCTGAGGAAGTGGGCAGCTCTGTCAAGCTCCCTGGTAATTAATTGACGTAACCTTGGAAACCCCAGCAGCTGAAGAAAGTTGTGTACTCGACCAGCGTCTTCATCAACATCCTTACATCACACACATTGAGACACAATCTCACCAGTCCAGGTCTCGTGCAAGGAAACATCTTGTGCTGTGCTGAACGCTGAACCATAGTTGAATATGACATCTTATTGTAACCCTGCTGCGTTTCGCAATAACCTGTCACGGAGCGCGATATTAGGTCATTATTCCATAACCGTGAATGTTCACACTTGCCTTGTTAAGCGCCCCCTAAAAGTAGCTAGCGCTCTCACTTTGTAGACGGCTTGCGAGTACTTGCAGCAGTGTTCATGCAGGTCCCACAGGAGCTTATTAGAGGGAATGGTAGGGCTTCTCACAACCTCAGCACACGCTCGCCGGTTCCCATCACAACAGCCAGCGGAGAAAGGGGAGAGAGGTTCACAATTACCAGGCTCACGTCACCCGGACTTCAGACACATTCTCACTGCAGTGGCTCTGCAGCATTGAGAAGAAAGGTCACTGGCTTGTTTGAAATTCTGTTTTCAAAGATTCTATTCATAAAAGACTTAGAATATTATTTATGCCTGAGATCTTCCCCTGAAAATGTACCATGGCCACTTTGGTTTAAGGTTAAAGAGATCAGTGGATAGTGTAATCCACATCCATGGCCATCATGCTTTTACCGTTTAAGGCTATATGAGGAGAGAGCAACCTGTCAGCATCTCATTAGCCTTAACTGATGGCAAAATCTGTGGATGACTGTCATAGATGACAAAGGAAAGGAATTATTATGGAACAGATTTCTGGGGGGAATTTTTGGCATTATTTGACAAATGACAGCAGAGATTGACAGGAAAGGGTTGACAGGGCGAGAACAAGTGGGATGACATACAACACAGGTGCCAAGGCCACAGAGATACCCAAAGTAGTTACTGATGTATTGGGATACTGGAAAGGAGCAAGTGATTTCTAGCTGAAGCTTATTCCGAGCTAGACGAGAGTTGAATGTGTAGTCAGACACGTTATCCAGTGTGCCACTACCTACACCGACAACAGCACACTTCAATCAGTGCCAGTTTGAAAGTTTGAGTACATTCCATTTACATCATTCTATTGTGTATTCATGAAGACAGTGGATGTGAAGGGGCTACGACAGGAATAACTAAATACTAAATACTAAATGCTAAATCCAACTTTACACCCGTATTTTTATTTTCTTCGGTTCTGGAAGGTGCAATGTCCAAATACACTCAACATCATTTAATCAGTAGGGCCTCTTGAGTCTCAAACTATGTATATTTTAGCATTAGCATTATTAAATGTTGGTTTAACAAGATATAATAGAATAAAAATAAGGTAAGTGATACAGTTTAAAAGAGAGTTCTGTCCCGGTTGCATTTGGTTTCTGATTTATTCAATTCGAACATGGACTCTCATTTATTTTGCACCCTGTAGACATTTTCCAGGTGGTGTGTCTTTCCCGAGAGAACCACACTACACATTGTAAAGATGAAAAAAATTGAAAAAAGATTGACCAGATTGGCCCACTTTATATACTGGAATCTAGGTAGCTAAGGCTTGCCCATTACCTGTGTAAATTCAAGTATTTGGAGTTGCTGGATAATTTAATGATTATTGGGTCAATCTGAAATCAACACATAGGCTATATGTAATAGGGGTCAGCGTATGCCAATCTGCTGCAAGTAGCCCTGACTACATGCTGGAAGAGGCGACATGAAAACTTGTTGGGGCACAAGTATGGTTAAGATAAGCATAAGGTTGCTTCTTATCTGTTTTGCAGAATTTTCCATCCAAGTTTGATATCAATTCAAGATGGCTACAATTGTAAGAACAAAACAGTTGACGCTTGCTCTTATGGGGGTCCCACACAGCATCTATTATCATTATCATCAAAATAGTTTGTATTCATTGACTTTAATTTTGCCTGTCTGATATATCTGTCAAATTCAGTTTGTTTGGATAGGTACTTTTATGTAAATTTTTAACTGCCAGCGTTTCCTCTCCTTACCACTCTCCTTTATCCCTTCTTTAAGTCTGGAAATAGCTGGCATCATTGGAAATGCCGATCATGGGCATTTTGACAGGAAACTCTGAGGTAGCTGTGAGCATTTTCCTTGTCTAGATAATGGGGTTTAAATGGGATATTCAGTTGTATGCATTCTGGTTAATTGGACATCAAACACTGCGTGTACGTGAGAGATTAGACTTCTGAGGATACGTCAGAATAGAGGAGACTACTGTATTTGCTCTCTATCAGATACTTTGTTCTGAATCTGTATTACTGGACAAGAAAAGCTTCTAATTCAATTTCTCACATTAATTTACTAGGGGAGGATTAAAGGAACTCCTGAGAGATGTTGCAGGATTATACTATGGCACTTTGCTGCTGCTAAGTTTTTACTTGTTTTAGGACTGGGCCATGCTGATAGCTCTTACAGCTGGAGGAAGGTGTAGAGGAGACTTGGCAAGGATGCTGACACCCAGGGAATGTCTTTGCTTTGCATTTCTATCCTGGTATATAACTTAACAAATACATAAAGGGAGCACACTTGTTTATAAATAATGGGAGTTTTATTAATGGATCACTGATAAATATGATATTCACACGCCACAGATCATATTATATCCATGCATAAGTGAAGACATTTGCACAGTTACAATGATATTATGCTATGTTTGACAGTTGACATTTTGACCCGATGGTTGTGCTAGAAGAAAGCTGATGGACAGTACAAAATGAAAAGGGTTCATCCTTTGGGGAACATGAATATGCTCAGTACATCTTGTTGTAATCTGCCTGTTCGATTTTGAGATTTCTTGTGTAAAAGTGGAAATGTTGACCTAAATATGGTGCTAGAGGAAAGGCCACCAAAACATGATTTATCCTTTCAGGACCACAGCTATTCCAAATATTATGACAGTTAGGTTATTGAGACATCTTGTTATGCACCAAAAAGCTGGATGGGTGGTCAGACTGAATGACTGACATCCTTAGTCCCTGCCACACTTGGGACAAAAGCATGCCAAATGTACATCTGTATGTAAATTTTAACCAATAAACATGTGAAATCATGACAAATGATATGGAAAATGTACAATGTACAGTCATATATGTTATATGTGCATAGATTTTTCCTTTTTATCCAAGCTAGCAGCATCTAGGTATGGCAATGTTGGTCTGTCGGTTGATTGGTCCACCACTTTGGTCCAGACTGAAATATCTCAACAACTACTGGATAGACTGCCATGACATTTTGTGCAGATATTCATGTTCCCCAGAGGATGAATCCCACTGACTTTGGAGATCCTCTGACTTTTCTCCTAGTGCCACCAGCAGGATGACATGTTTGGCTTTGGTTTTGAGTGAAATGTACAACCATGTAACCAAAACAACCATGAAACTTGGAAATGTGTCCAATACTTTGATTTATGACTAAATACCTGCAAAACTAATGACATCCCCATCAGCTGAACCTTGTGTTTAGGGCTACTTAGCAAATGTTAGCATGCAAACTAAGATGGTGAACATGGTAAACATTATACCTGCTAACACCAGCATCTTAGCATGTTAGCATGCTGACATTTGCATTTATCTTAAAACACTGCAGAGCATAAAGTACAGCCTCACAGAGCTGCTAGCATTGCTGCAGAGTCCTAGCATCGCTGTCTGTATTATCGGTACAGCTATATACATACTATATGTACGAACATTCGTACAAACACATATACAGGTGGGGGATACAACAACAGGAACACATATACAATATGACACCACCTCAAAAAATACCACCAGTTGAATCAGAACTTCTCAAAGCACAAGTCTCAAACAAATATTAAACATAATATACAATACAGACGCTTCGTGAAGGTAGGATTTGTGCAGGGCTATTGTATTGGGTTGCATTATATTATAAAGGTTTTCATATTATTGTGTCCAACCCCTGTAGATTCTTCTTTATTTGATAGAAACACTGTGCCAGCCCTGCACACACACACACTCCCTTACCTCTACAGTATATTGTTCAGTCTTCCATAACAAGCAGACACACACACATGTGCACACACACACCTTTCTTTGCTGATCCTTTCTAGAAAAGTGTCTAAACTTTCCCCATTCCCATTTCCACAGGGCCCCATATCTCACTGTGGGAAGGGAGAGAAATAAGCAGCAGCGTTCTGCCTCTGCCAGCCTGTCGGATTTTAAGTTTATTAAGTATATCAAACCAGGGCCGGCCCCCTCAGGGAACATTTGCAATCCAAAGCTCTGCTTGCTGTTGCTTCCGCTAGCATCAAGCTGTCACAAACACTCCACTTAATTTGCAAAGCAGTGCACAGAGGGGGGGAAAATAAGAAAATAGGAAACAAGTGTCATTTTCCACCATGTGTGAGTACACCATTTGCATCTAAATCAATCTGATGAAAGTTGTTGGTTTTTGCTCTTGGGGAGCGGTGATGCATTGGATTGTTAAACAGTGCTAGGTTTTACAGTTTGTTGTGCTGTATAAAGTAGCCTCAATATGAGGACTCCACATTTCTAAAAGAGCTACCGGTAAATTTACTTTTAGATTACATTTACCAGCAAAAATGCACAATTCAATGCTTGCATGTGTTGTGTAGCAGACACAATGTCCAATATCTGTTACTATTACCCAGTCATAAAAAAAGCTATCTTAGTGGTTAGGATGTTTATGGTATTGTATTGTGCTTTATTGATTGATTGATTTTGAGCCACTCAGGGCCAACCAAGCATCATCATCAGCTGCAAGTGAATCGGTGAATTTTGAGCTAACACCCCCACAGCCACCAATAACATCACCACCATCCTACACACTCACAAGCTGAGCTCCTCTCGACTCAAAAAACTGACGGACCGTCCCCACTCCCCACTCCCAGACCAGATATGCAATTTATCAGCTGGAAAACATGCAGGAGGGCTAAAGGTGGAAGATCCTTCTATCTGGTCTCGCTACACCAGCCACTGCTCAGTATGCTCTACCTGGGCTCATTTCACCCTCCAGCGGACAGGAGAGTCTATATGGGCCCCTCGGTAAAAGACCTGAGGCACTCCCACCCAGAGTCCCTCCACCTCTGCTCCCCTCATCGCCTGAGGCGGAGATCAGACTGACAGGGCCAACAGGACAGGGAGTTACGATGCTCCTAGCTTGTATGTATGTGCATGATTGTGTGACTGCTAATACCACCGCGTTCATGTGTTAAATGTAGGGTTTGTCCATCATATTGTGCGCTACATACACTTACAATGTTCAACAACTCCTCTCAGAGAGGATGTGTTACAATGAGATAATAGAACTTTTAAGCAGGAAAACGGATTACTCTCGCTCCAGAATTAAACAATTCATTACCGCCTTTCTTTTTATAACTATAGACTAATTACATTAGCCATGATGGTTATGTCATAAGTCTGTCATGCTGCTTGCACAGTGCAAATGAATGGACTTAGCGGGGAAGATTTGAGCCATTTTTAAATTGGTTCTGGGAACCTATAAGGCAAATGTATAAGCCTACAGAGCATAAGTTATGCTACTGCTCGAGGTTATGGCACTGACACAAGCGATGATCATACAGGCTGGTCCCAGACATTAGTCATGTGAGAGAATGAATGTCTTACAAGCTCATTTCTGGTGTCTTTTATCAAATGCTAATTCGACCTCTGTCTCTCCCTTTTTTTCTCCTCACTGATTTTGCTTTTATGCCACCCTTTCATTAAAATACTCTCTTTTGTGAGCCACATGAGGACTCAGCAGACAGTGTGTTTTTACTGGAGCTTGGCCTTGTCCTCAGCTGCTATAGCCTCCATCTCCAGGAGTGACAAATTGTGTCAGTGTATAACACTAATACATAGCATGATTTCTTTTCTCCCTTGTGTTCTCTCAGGGCGATGCGCTTTTTAGCATGACGCAAGCAGTGTGTCTGTAGGGATGGCAATGTTGGTCTGTCGGTCAGTCGGCCCACCACCTTCGTCTGCAATACCTCAACAACTATTGGATGGATTGCCAATAAACTTTGTACAGACATTCATGATCTCCAGATGAATTCTACTGACTTTAGTGATCCCCTGACTTTTCTTCTAATGCTAACATGAGGTTGACATTTGTGGTTATGAGTGAAATTAATTGGATGGATGGATTGCCATGACATTAGGTACAGACACTCATGTCAGCCACAGGATGAATTGTAACAGCCTTAACTGTACTTTGTGTTTAGTGCTAATTAGCAAATGTTAGCATGCTAATGTAGTAAACTAAGATGCTGAACATGGTAAACATCACACCTGCTAAACATGAGCATGTTAGCATTGTCAGTGTGAGCATGTTTCCATGCTAGCATTAGCATTTCGCTTAAAACACTGCTGTGCCTACATAGAACCGCTAGCATGGCTGTAGACTTTTAGACTTGGTTAAGAGCAAATGCAACTAATAGGTTTTAATTTCCATTCACTGTTGTTCATGTCATAACTGGGTAGCAGCCAATGCCAGAACTAGTAAACCAAACACTGACGATTACACCTTATTCAAAAGTCAAACATATTTTTCCCCATTTTGAATTTGTCAGAGAGTATCTGCTTGCTTTAAATAAACCAGAGAAAATTGCTTTGGTGAGGGTCATTTTTTTGTGAACCAGGAAGTGGAAATATGGAACTGGGCAATGAATATAAACTTTTGCTTTTTTGAGGACCCTGTGGAATATTCCTCCTTCTTTGTCTCTCTGTCTCTCTCACACATACAAAACACACCATTTCTTACAAAGCTCAAAGTAGCATTCAACAAACCACAGTTTCAGTCTGCCTACTGGCTCCAGTAGCAAAGAGATGTAAGAATTCACAGTGACATGCCTACCTTTGATCTCTCAATCACACAAGTGTATTCTCCCTGTCTTACAATGTCAGACCCTTAACCAGGTTCTCAAAAACACACACACAAGCACACACACAAAAGATCTGTCTTCTGAAAATGTACAAAGTCTCATTGGAGCCATGCATGTAATGAAGAGAGTGTGTGCCTGAAGCCACAATCGGCACTGGATAAGAACAGAAAAAAGGAAACTGTCAACTTCACTGGATATTCCTTTGGTTTTATTTTATTTCAGAAATGTTGAATAGAGAATAGCAATGTGAGAAACCTGGCATAATATTAAAGGGAGTGCTGTACCAACATGTGAACAAATGCATCTGCATTTAAATATGGTGAATTTTAATGGTTGTGTAGCTGTTGCATGCTTTAGGGGTAAAAACAAGGTGTCCTAACAGTTTAGGGTCATCAAAGAAGATGAAAATGGGTGTACTGCAATGATTTTGCTTGCTTGAAGCTTGAATTTGCTCCTCAGAAATGAGCAAATTTATGTCAACAAGTATGTTTAATGTTTAATACATTTCTCATATAATGTGATGCATGTTAAACATTTTTAAATTCACATGTGCGGTGCACAACGGTGCTGTTCCAATTGATCTACACAGCAAGATGAGAGGCTATTTGCATAAGGCAAAATCTGTGTACAGCACTCATACATAAGTAAGTGTAAACTGTGTCTGTTTTGCTTGTCTTTTAGTTAGCAACCTAAGGCAAGGGTTAGCCCCTTAGCAGGCTCATGCATGTAGATGAATGCTAATGCTTTTGAAGCAAAATGATGCATTGCTTTAAAATTTTAACACCTACAAAGCTGCAGTAACAGAATACAGTATGCAGCAACATATTGTGGAGTGTGGACTATGGATGGGTTTGGTTTGAGGATAGTTTTATACACAGCTGCACATCTGTTTCTGATTTTTTGTTTTGTATTTAATTAAGGGTTGCTATAATGGCTGCATAAATAATAATGATAATTGACAGATAACATAATGTATGTATATATCTATAGGAATGTAACTTAGTAGCACTGTTCTTAAGTACAAACTTTAAAGGGACTTGTACTTAAGTATTTCTATTTCATGCTACTTTGTACTGCAATTTAGAGGGAAATGTTATACTTGTTACTCCACTACATTTATCCGGCAGCTTTAGTTACTCTGCAGATTAAGATTTGCACACAAAGCATATGATGTTGCACTGTTATAGATTCAACTACCCAACAGTATATAACAAAAAGTTAAAATTAGCTCCACCTCGTAAAATGCCACTACACATTCATACATCAGTAATAATAATCTGATATTATATTATATTATATAATAGTATAACATTCGCAGGGGCCATTTTCGGAATTGTAAGTACTTAGTTACTTTTTATACTTTTAAGTATACTGTATTTCGCTAATATACTAATGTACTTAAGTGAAATTTTCAACGAAGGACTTTTACCTTTAATGGAATATTTTTATATTGCAGTATTGCTACTTTTACTAAAGTGAAGACCTGAAAACAACCCTGTATATAAGACATATATGGATATACAGGTATCTACAGTGCAGTAGATATTAGGAGGGTAGAGACATGTACAGAAATGATAGAATCTGGAAGAGTCATTTCATGTGGAGTTCAATATTTAGCTGAGGTGGCTATCTACCACAAAGACATGTGTTCTTACACTACACAAAGTGTCCTTTGTACACATATTTTATAGCTATTGTGCACAAAATTGTTTGGTCCGATCAATAATTTATATCAGCTCATATCAGCATCATTACAGTCTTGCTCAGCATTACACCATTGCACCATGTTTTGACCTGTACTCAGTCCAGGACCTTCATTCCACGGTGCCATTATCACCTCATTAGATCACAACCATCATGCACCACTGGAAAACCCTTGACCCCTCCTCAGGAAAAAAAAAAAAAAGAGTGTTGATTTTAGAGATAAGACATCTCTCACCACCATGCTGTTTGGAGTGGCAAGCCGAGCCGGCTGCTTGGAGCTGAGACTTGCATTGGCAACACCACCACTTGTATTAATGCGCAACCATCACTCTCCCCTGCATCTAAATGTTTCATTACAGCCTAGGCGCAGACACAATTTCGCGGCCTATATGGGGCCGCTCACCAGCAAGCGTGCTCTCTTAAGGGAAAAGTAAAGCATGACAAATTGAAATAAATGAGAGGGAGAGAGGAGAAGAGATGTGGAGGAGGAGGACGACGAGGGCTTTTCTCCATATGGCCTTGCAGGGGGGATTTTTCTAATATTGCTTGCTTGCTCGTTTCTGTCTCATGGCAGTCAAAAGTCTTCCACTCTTCCTCTTTGTCCTTTATCCATTTATATTAGTGGTGATCAGGCTATTGTTATCAGTTGTCCTTCTATTGATATAGTGATACTGTTGACAAGATGGGAGAAACAAAACTGAAAATGGTTAAAAAAATTACATTTGTGTGCACCCAAGAGCTTTCAAAAGACCGTTAAGATGCTTAAGATTTCAAAATATGACCATTTTCTGCATCACATGGAACCAGTCTACCAAGGTTATCATTCACCATACAGTCAGTATAATAAGTTTCTATGATGGGTGATTTTATCTTTTCATACAGTTTATATGATGCTAGTGTGCCTACAAATTGAAAAATGGCTGCAGTAAAAAGCCAAACAAATATATAATTTCCTTATCAGCTGTAAACCATGTGGGATTTACAGTATTATAATACATCCTTGATCAGCACTATCTGTGTGTCTTTATCAGCTAAAGGGTTACGACCCTTGGAGCATAAAGGAAATGACAACCCAATTCCGACAATCTGACCAATTATTTAGCAGACTCGGGACCATGAGAGGACATTCTGTTCAGCCCTCAGGTCAGTCTTTGGAGGCGGTCTGATAAAAGTGGACTGTATGAGCATCTGCAATGTTTTTATGATGTTTTCATAGATTTAAATGTTACATCATATCGTAAGACTGATGAGTTTGTAGCATCAAAAATAAAAAATGCCAGATATTTTACTGCCAGACAAAATGGAGACACATGGATTGAGGATAACAAAGGGGGAGATAAAAAAAAAAAAACATTAAACCTAAACGTCTCATGAAGCTTCTGAGTTTGGTTTGTATCACCAGGAGCAAACTGATAGAGGCAGTGTTTTCACAGGTGCATTTCAAGTCAGTGTGTGGCAGATTGTTGTACTTGCACATATGTGATCAACAACAACACACACACACACACACACACACACACAAATGTGTGTGTGAGCTCTCCACCCAGCCTCACGCAAACCCTGTAGCTCTCATATCAATGAAGACACACCGATATTCCACCATGGCAGGTGTGTTGCCGTAGCAACAAGGCCCTTTCATCTCCTGATTCCTCATTGGGTATGCATATTCCGTTTGGCGCCCTCATTGCCCCCCTCGCCCTCCCCAACCCCCCCGCCCAAGCCAGTCAATCACACTTTCGTCTCATCTCTCCCCTCTGATTGGCTTGTTCCTCTCATGCCCTCCTTCAAAGTATTGACCTTCATACACGGCTGACTGCCGAATGACAATGAGGAGAGAATCACCTGTACCGCTGTCTGTGCATGAGAAAGACACAGTGAGAGAGGGAAGGAGTGGAAGAGAAAGTACACCTGTTGCATGATTGAGTGCCAAACCACCAAGGCTCAGAAGGCGCTTGAAGCCAGCGCTTCTTGAAAATAACGCCTTAGTTGAGAATGTGGAGCAGAGACAGAGAGGCTTATCGATTTTTATTTATGCCTCACTTAAAAAAAAAAAACACAGCTTTTTCTGCACCTGAAAACCATGGTATGGAGACGAGGACAGAAAACAAATGGTAGTTTGTTTGAGTTGCCTGAAAGCATGTTAAAGAGGATGCAACTGATGTTTTTGACATATTAATAGTTATCAGATGCAATATTGCAATTTAACTGATTGATCGGTTATGTATGTCTCACAGTGCGTATCTGCATGTGCCTCTGTAGTTTCCTTATTGTCCCTGGGTCTGTTTTAGGTTTTTCTGCTCGGCTTCTTTGGGGGATCCCGGGGCAGTCAGAGATATTGACTTTCTCTTCTCTCTTCTCCCAACCTGTGAGCTCCGGTTGTCTGCTCCGCTGAGCTCCAAAGGCCGGCTGAAGCAGTGTGGGAGGGGAAGTGCAGAAAACTAAGTCCTGATTATCTGGTCAGTTAGCCCCTCTTATGTCCCCACTCGTCTCATCACTTAGAGCAACCTTGGTGTGTGGATAGTCAGCCGGAAGAACTTTTAGCAGCTTCTACTGGAAATATTTCTTCTGATAACTATGTGCTCTGAAGGCAGCAGGGTGGTTAGGGAGGCTGCTTATTAATTCAATAACTGTTTGTCTGACCTGTTGTATGACAGTGATTGACACTACCTGCAAAGTGGTAGCAATTTTATTGGTCAAAGACGGAGGGCAAAGCTAATGACTAGAAAGCTACGTTAGGTTACTAGCTGTTTTGATTTTCTCCACATTTTTCAGGCTTCCCTCTGGAGGATGCACTTCCCTATGGTGCCAATTTCTCCCAGAAATAATAGGTTCATGTTTAAGTCTATTGGAGTCCTTGTTGAACAGCAAATTTGTGAAATATTACAGCACTCTCTTTGCTCTGTCTTCACTGAACTGGTGCTTCAATTTAATGCATGTAGTGTGGAAAAATGCCCGTTTTAAGGTTTCTGTTCATCATTGCTAATCACTAATAAACCTCCACTTAACCACAAGCCACATATGACAACCATGTAACTTACACAGAGTTGTTTTTATTCTTATGTGTGCATAAGGCCTCTGCTCATACGTTTTAGTTTTTGGATGGTTTTAATGGGTTTTAAAGGGGTTTAACTCATTTAAATCAATTTAAAGCTGCTCTAATCAATGTTTTTATGTTAACAAGCGACCAAATGGCAATGTGTAATGTGAAAGGGATCACTCGCAGTGACAAACTCACAGAGAATCATCATCCAACTCTGCAGATCCCCTCAGCACTATTTTTTAGCATCTTTTAGCTCATTGTTTTGGTTAAACAGCCCACAACTTCACAGTTTTGATTCACTCCAGCGCTCTCATCTGCCTCATGTCCAAGACTCCAAATGAATGCTAATGTTGCTCTGTGTCTACAGGATGTGTAAATTAGGCACTGTCAGCTAACACACTTGCCATATCATCTTTATAAGGTGATAGTATGTCAGTGTATACAGCACTACCCCCAAGAGGCCAAAAAAATATATCAATGCAGGTTTAAAGTTCTATGGGTTTTAATGGTTACTGTCAAAAGCAAGGTATGCATTAACACGCTGGCTGACAACTGTTAGATGTAATTGGATTCACAGCCTTGAGTTTATTTTTAGGCATAGAAGTGTTCACCACTTGCTTTGTTATTTTTATAGTGTTGTGTTGAAAAGGGTTTGAGCGATAGTGTTGGAGGCATGTCCATGGCAACAGAAGACTTCCTCAGTGTGTACATACGCAAGCTTTAATGGTTCAATGAGTTTTAGTTGGTTTAAATAGGTTTTATCAGATCTTAAGGAATTTTAAAAGGTCCTTGCAGGTTTAATAGATTTGATGTTTGCTGTGGGACATACAATACTAACATCTTGTGTATTGATTTTTACAAAGAAATTGTTTTTCTGATGCGTCTGAACATTCTGAACCTCTTTCACTTGACTGTCAAGACTTTTAACTGTCTAAAAATGGGGTTAAAAAGTAGGTCAACCTAACCCAACATGAGCGTTTGCCAACAATTATTGGCCCACTTTCATTTGTTCTTATTTGTCCTAAACGCTGGCTAAAGATTAAAAAATAGGATATCATTAGTCCATAGTATTATTAAGTATTAAGTTCCACATTTGGTAGTAGATCTGGACATGAAAGATGTAATACTTGTAAATATGCTTGTAATGCAGATGGATTTTTGCATCATTGTACCACATCTTTAACATCATGTATTGCTGAAAAAAAAGAAACAAATCCCCAAGTATATATCAGTTTGAGATATGCGTAACAGTAACAGATATGTGTATAGAACTGTTGGTGTGTAGTTGTCTGTATTTATTGTATACAATGATAATGTATTTAATTGATCAGATTTGTCTCTCATTACTTTGCACACTTAACCACATTGCAACAGAATTCAGTTAGTGGAGAAGTATTTATCAGGAAGCTTGTGTTGCCTTTGATATTGAGGCTAATAAACTTTGTACTTACATCATGAGTGAACATGCTTTTGTTACTGATGTTTGGCTATTTGAGCCCAGCATTCTCTCACATCTGTCTTCAGAAAACCTTAACAACAGTGCTGTTATCTCCGTCCACATTCCCTTCATCTTTACTCAATTCATTACCAAAAGAGAAAGGAACCTCAAACACCTCTCTCTACCCACAGTCCCCCACTCTCACTGATCTGACTACAGATCTATCTGGTTTGGGTCACAGAGGGAAAAAACTGGATTTGTCGACACACTGGCTCTGGCATTAAGAGACAACAAGAGACAAAGGTACATCAGAGATGGAAAGAAGTGCTTTGTTCCATCCGTCTCTGGTCCGAATAATGTGATCAGAAGTGCACAGAAAACAGAAAAGGAGCCTGTTGGCTCAGTCATAGATGAGCTAAATGTGATTCACAGCAGGGTTTCTAAGTAAAGGGGAAAAAAGAGCTAATTTGTAGAGCTTTGGTGGTAAGGGTGTGTATGTGTAACATCTGTACAAAAAATGTAGACACAAATTGAAACTCTATTAAAGGTTCGAAAGACACATCATATTATTCTTTTTCATGTTTAATTTTGAACTTTGTATTTATGCACAACCCGTCTTGCTAAGTCTCTTTTTCACCCTCTTTCCTGTCCCCCCCTCTCTGCACCACCTGGCTGCTTGTTGTTGATGGATGGGTCAATTTGGCCAAAACCTAGTAGATCATAACATGTTCACCATCATGCCCCTGCCGCACACACATAGCACACACACGGAGACACACGGTTGCTGGTTTGCTCAAGGATCTGTCAGGTGCAAAAACAGTGTCCCTTTACCCCACCTTGGATAACATTTAGGCCTCACCTAAGAGGGCAGTTCTCTAAACAGCACCATGCATTTTCAGACCATAATATTCATACATTTTCAAATATTTTCTGTCTGGTGTGGCATGTAAATCCAAGTGTCCAGAGGCAGAGTGAATTGGTTGTGTTGTCATCTCCCCGATTTGCTGGGTGAGATGTGGAATTATTCCTTGTCCCCAAGCATAGAATCAGTTCCCATGGTCTAAACACACATGCACTCTGCTAAACGCAGAGCAGAATATCTTACTATTCCTCTACAGTGTGTTTCCATAGTGCTGATGCATACAGCTATCTATCTATCTATCTATCTATCTATCTATCTATC
>LKNJ01005330.1:0-30235 GCA_002120245.1 Maccullochella peelii
CCTGCCTTTTCCCAATAAAACCTCCCTCTGTTATACCTCCAACTGCTGTCTGCCCCTGGGTCCTTCCCTCTCCACCACTCATCATAACAAGGTTGTTCCAAGTATGCGTAGCATACTGACAAAATGCAGCTTCCCCGTGTTTTTTGTTGACCAGAGGAACAGAGTATTCTAGAAGGTTCATATGGAGAAAGCATGTCAAAGATATAATTTGGTCCTAGTCCAGCGAGTGATTTGCAGAGCAGTAGCAGTATTTTAAAGTCAATTCTCTGACTTACTGGTAACCACTGCAGTGACTTTAGAATGGGTGTGATATGTTCATATTTCTTAGAAACACACAAACATTTGGACATCGCCTGAACCAACACATCCTCTCGCATCGTCATCATGTCTTTAAAATGCAAATGGCCACTAAGTCTGACATTTTGGAGTTTTCAGTGAATACCTTGTTATGCCGTTTACTCTCTCAGGTTCTCTACATTCATTTGAAGAATCGCTCCTTCCAAAGAAGACTGCTATAGAAGAGGTTTGCGCTCTGGTTAACAATAAGGAAGCTAGTTCCATTTAGAAAGCGGTTTAGATGACATCATCGCTTCTTTTATAGCACTTGTGGGCCTTGGCCTCAATCTCACTCTGTATTTAAGGAGGGTCAGCTTTCTTTAAATTTAGATTAGTGAGCAAAGCTTTATTTATATAACACGAATGTCATTCTAAAGGAAACACAATCTGCTTTACTGAAACGCAGAGAACATTAAAAGCATACCGTATGTGCTACATATAGGTATACATTATCAAACCATTAAAAACAATGAAATTACAAATATAACCACGACCACCGTGGTAACAGCTAATCAAAGCACGGGAAAAAATTAAAACATTGTCTCTAATCCTCCTCTGAATGATTTGTGTATCTAATGCAATCTGGTAGAGTATTCCATTAAAAATAAAAGCAGCGTCACTAACCGTTTATTTAACCCCTGGTCACAAACGGGTAAGGTTTCTGAGTTCTTGGGAAAGTTACTCCTGTGTAAACTTTTGCAACAAAAGCAGGATTATTAGACTGGCTGCAGTTACCCTGTAGTAGTGGTTTGACAAGTGTGATTTAAGAGACCTATAATAATATGCCAGATTGCAAGGAAATCCTTACAATAGGTGAAAATATAATCAGACAGGCAATTAAAAACAAATGCAGATGGAAAACAGTTTTGACTCTGTACCATTTTCTAAGATCTTCAGCACTAGTGGTAGAAATATTGACAAGACTACATTGCACTGATCAGGAGGGATGAAGAAGGATCAGCATTGGGTGAAAGAAAACGATATCCTTCAATGAATTCACATTTTTCTGAAAATGGGCAATTCTTATCAGAGTCGCAGGGGAGCCTATCGCTATCCCACACTTTACAATGCACCATATAAAATCAGAGTGAACAGTGACTTCATCTAGAAACCTAACAGGGATCACTGTGATTATGGTATTTACCACCATTCCTACCTGATAGGGGATTGTGGTGTTGGGTAAGTCCACACTAGCGATGAGCCAGCTGTCAGAGGCTTTGTTGGCAGTCCAGAGTTGGTAGTCAAAGTTATCGCCGTCTGGTCTGAGGTGGAGCATCAGGGAACCCTGTCCAGTGATCTGGTACACCAGCCTCACACAGCTCCAGTCCTGCTGGTCCAGAACTGGACTGACAAGAACCGCCTGCTCCTGGTCGTGTAAGAAGGCTGAGTCCACTGTTATCAAATGCCCTATGACAACAAAATGAAGATATATCATATTTGTGTACAGTATGAATTTTATACAGCCTGAGAGCTGCTTTGGTTGCGGATACATTGTTAGACAAATGATCTTCCCATGGACATGTTTTACATTATACATTATAAGATAACTAAAGGTTAGGTTAGGCAACAGTCACTCTCATTTTTAAAACATCTTAAAACATCACCAGATATTATGATACAATGTTTTGTTTCATGGGAGGTCAGTGGCTGGACCTCAATGCCATCTATGAAGCTATTCAATATTCACCTGTGTCACTGTTTCTTACTGAAGAGTTTCTAACTCACCTAGCCTGCATGTATTTAGACTGTGGGAGAAAACCCATGCAGACACAGGGGATTGACACCCAGGACCTTCATGCTCTGAGGTGACAGTGCTAACCACTGAGACCCTATGCCACTTTAGATGTTTAAAATGCTATAAGCTATAATGATATAGTACCAATTCATCCTGACTGCGCGCGTATGCTTGATGGTCGGAAAATGGTGAACCTGTCTATTTACTGCAACAGCAACATGCATTTGAGCTCCACAACAAATCTGCTTGACAGGCTTGTCTTTGAGTTCAACAATCTCCTGGCAGAGTCAGTGAAACACAGCTATGACATAAACTGAAACTCATACGGAATGGACAAACGTTCAATTCACAATAATCTAATACAGGAAGCGTCTGAAGACAAGGAGGGAGTTAAAGGCAGTGCTGTCGCAGTGAGGATGCTTACTAAGAATACAAAGTTCTTAGTTATTAATTCCCTTGGTAAAGACTGCTCCAGGGGAGATTTGAACTCACAACCTTGGCATTGCTCTACACTGTAGTGTCATTTAAGTACAGAGCACTGAGCGAGTGCACCACTAGAGCACAGAGAGAGACAATGATATATTTTCTGAAGCAAATTTGTAATGACTGAAACCCTAAGATAGAGTTTCCATCTTCCCTTTATGTCACAGCTGAGTCTTTTTACCCATTCATCCAGGTCTGAGAGAGCAGAGAGGCAATTTAGTGGATATAAACACTGTTTATGGAGAGCTTGCTAAAGTGCCCTCAGTTCTAAATCAGGTTGGGGAGGGGAGGGGGACGCAGGGGGATTTACAGTTGTATCCGAGATCCCTTATTTGGGCAAATCAGTCCATCGAGAATCTTACAAGCAGGAGAAGACTTTGAGCAGTGATTTGCTCAAACAGGGGAGAAAGGGGAAATTGGAGACTTAATTTAAAATCAAAAGTTAATTATAGATCCACGTTATCATAAAGATTCAAACCAGCAGTGTTATTTGTACTTGCACAGAGGAATAAGATATATCAGGATACATTTGGATACACACACAATACTTGTTACAGTCGTAGGAACACAGAGCTGCCACCTCACACTAAACTCATAGCCTACATTTTAGTGCCTTTGGTCATCATCATTGATGTAAAAACATCAGATTTGCACACTGTGCAAAGTGTGTGCAATGTGGGACATTTTACAGTGTAAAAATAAACTACTCTCTGTTGGACAATTTATGTAATGATGACACAATGCAGCTGACATATACATAAATACCAAACTAAAATTGGCTAATAATATCACTACTGCAAGAATCCAGCATTTCCAGCAACACAATATGGGCTACTGTTTGCGCTTGCAAATGAAACTTTTGTTCAGTTGCGACAGGCAGGAGTTGAGGAGAAGAGAGACGAGGAGAAGGGGAGGAGAAGAGCAGAGGAGAGGAGGAGTGTTTATGGAGTATTCTACAGACTTAAGTGCCACTAATATTAGCAGAACTTTCACCTGTCAACATATCTGAAGTCAGAAACTGGCCGGGAAAAGCTCTAAACAGTCCAGAGAGAGAGCGATACAGAGTATTCATCATGGTGGTCTGTGGGACAGCAGTGAGGCCCTGACAGCTCTCCACCTCGCTCCATCCATCCTGTCTTTCTGTTTATCCTTGTCCAGCACAGCTTGAAGTCTTTGTCTCTTATGTCTCTGTTTAGTGAATATAATCACCTAGGACATCCATCCTGGTTTTAACCACAAACTCTTCCTTGGGTTCTTTTTTTGGTGCAGCTTCCTCAGCTCAAGCCCATATTGTCACGGCAACCAAACAGAAAACACCAGCGTGGTCCCGTCTTCTTTTTTATGAGCCTATTTATTGCCACAGTGGGTGTAGTCTATCACCATACCCAAGGCTGGGCTGGTGGCTAGAGCTCATTCCATCTCAGTCTGGTTAGTGGTTTAGTGCACACTACACTGGGTCTCTGCTGAAGCTTCCGTTTAGGGTAGAGCTCTGTTTTCACTGTCACAGGGAACATGCAGCGTACTAGCTACAGCGAGTAGACACTGAGAACTACAGGCTTGGCTGGAAGAGAGATGGCACACACAATTTAGAGTACCGCCACTTATCTTAACAGTGGTAACATAAACTGTGCTGACAGATTATCATAAACAGAGGGAGCTGCTTTGGGATGCTCTGTGGCTTGATGCACACAATGGAGCAGCTGGCGGAAAACAAGACAAAAAAGGGGAGTTGATCGGAATGTCTGGCTTGGCATGTGGAATGCCGTGACACACTTCTATAATGCAGGAGATCAAAATTCAGCACATCTCACTGTTCAATTTCAAAATCTAATTTAATCAACTCATCTTTTACCAATGACTCAGTGTAATTACATACGTTAGAAAGTTTCAGGCCAGGTCAACTTAAATTGCCTAGAGATCACATTTCAGAACTCATATAAAATGAAAAAAACCTCTCTAATTCGAAGAAAATTGTGACATGATTACAATACACTATTACAGCCACTGTTGGAATTAAAAATTCATCTGAAATTTCGGGAGTTTTTTCAGAAAAAAAGTCATAATATTGTGAGATAAAGTTGTAACTTTATTAAAAGTGATAATACTATGATAATAACTTTGTAATTTTAAGAATGAAGTTACAATGTTATGAGAATAAAGTTGAGATTTTCAAAGTGTAATGTTTCTATTGTAATAAGTGTTCATTTTACCAAAAAATATGCCATAAAGGTATGTGAGTAAAACTGTGCGAATTATGTCTTAATTTTATGAGAAAATTATTTAGTATTTTAAAAAGAACGCCATATGTCAGCATGTCACATCTGGATACAGCTCTGGTCAGTGTCACCTGACCTCCCTCTGCCTGGCGATATGAATTACACTCATTATTAGTACTCATTTCTCTAATGATGAAGATACAGTGAGTAACCACTCCCCCATACTTGCTTTGTGCACTACAGCCACAGATTTCGTAATAATGAATCAGCACTGATCCTGGTATGACTATGGCTGCTAACAGTACTGTAAAGCTGTAATGATTAGGCAGAGTGGCACATAGACACATTCCTCTGAGTCCAATATGGAATGAGCTTTAGTTGTGGCGTCTGTGCGGTTGTGTTTCAAATGAATCCAAACATGTTGTCAAGTAGGATTGAGACCCCAGAACTTTGCCTTCAATAATCAACAAAATCAGGACTTTAAAGCTGCACAAATTAGGACACTTGAACACAGTATATCATTAAACGAAGATAAGTGATTGTTTTTACTATGAAAATGTAACTGTAATCAATAAAGAAAAAGATAAGTATATTAAAAGATTAAATGTATCTGGTAAAATGAAGTGTTAAGAGAAGTATCTGTGATCTTGTCTGTAATACTAAATGCACTGAGTTATGTTGCAATACTGAGTGTTCATTATCTTGTGTAATCAAGGCCAGTATGTCAGAATGACATCTAGTTGGGTGACTTCAGGACAGAAGGGTGCAAGGAGGGGGGATTGGAAAATACCCAGAGTGTTGAAAGAGGAATGAATCAGCAAAAAGTTGTTTTTCTGTAATTAAACGATCTACCATTGGCTGAAGTGTACATCAGGAGATATGACAACTGGAGGATCTATCATTGGCTGAAGTGTGCATCAGGAGACATGACCACTGCACAAGACAGAATAAAAGACAGAGTTCCGAGGAGAAGAGCTCAGAGCGGACGGGACGGACAGTTGGACAACATCACGAAGACTTCACTGAAGACTGCACTCAGCCAACACCCCGAAGGACCCTGAAGGCTCAGCCACATCGACTGGGGACATCAAGAAAGACTGACTCAGAGAGCGGGCCGTGGCTGGCCAACATTGGCGCAGGGAAACCAGCGCTTTCTCGGCTGACAACAGAGGAAGATGATCGAGGACTTCTCCGACTTTTACCGAGTGGGGATCTCCAGAGAGGACTCCTTCTCCGTGGCTGGTGGACGTTTGGCAAAGGCCTTTGCCCAACCTAGCGACTTACGAAGTGCTCAGATCTATAAGAGGAAAGCTGCCGTTAACGGGCGTGTCTGGGGGTTTACTCTGACAAATAAGGCTACTCAGTCAGGTGTGAATTACCAGGGGAGGTAGGGTAGATGTTCGGAAGTAGGCAGTGAGAGGCTAGGCGAGTTTCCTCGACACCAGCTTAAATAGTCTTTAGAAATTCTAATAGGGCAAGATCCCATAGAACTATAGACTCTGACCCTTTAAACGGACAGCTGGTCCAAGATAGTCCTGTACAGGGCTTCTATCCTGGCAATCTAACAATGTGTGAATGAGAACATTTCAAACAGCCTGTCCAGACTGGATTCTTTCACAGGACCACTGTGCTCTGCACTATTTCGATCACATCACTTTTGTCTCTTAACCCCAAAATTTAAAAAGAGCCCACCTGATTTCTGCCTGGCAGGAATATTTTGGTTTGGCATTCCATTGTGTTTGACTCGTTTAAAGAGGCTCAGTGCCACCACACTGCACCTTACTGACAACAGACGTGTTAAATGTCTGTTTAAATGTGTTTAATGTAACTGCACTCCTATTATTTCCAAAAAGGTTTAAATCCTTTTGTGTGCTAAGGAAAAAGTTTCAAATAATTAAGAAAACTGTTTGTCAATAAAGGCCTGGTAAAACATGTAAATAAAAAAAACATTTAGAGGGGATGGAATTACTGTACCACTATAACGGCTAACATGGTAAACATTTTCATGGCACTAACTTATTCAGTACAACAACAGTAATGTCATACTCACCACTCTGCTGCTCACAGTTTTACCCTGTAACATTCATTTACTAATTAATGCCAATCTCTTCTACTTTATCATTCTTTTGCTCAGTGTTAAGATACTATCATAAAACGCAACACTTCCTGCACGTTTCAAACTAAAAGCCTACTAGGTAAGGTACACATTATGCCCTTTGAGCCACTAGAAGACATTTACTGTGAACATCTGTGCAAGAAGTGTTGAGTTTTATTGACTGTGACTTAACGTTGATCAAAAGACCAGCAAAATAAAAGCAATCGGGAAAAATTATTGAATCAAAATGGGTATTTGTGTTCAAAAGAGAAAGTGAGAGCAGCAGAGTGGTGAGTGTGACTCTGTTGTTGTGCTGATGGAATTAGTGCAGTGGAAATGGACGTTATACTGAAGACAACAGGGAAACATGGAGGAAGTGTTGAGTTAACAGCAATCATGAAACAGCTAATTTTAACAGAAGCAGATCAGACAACAAAGGGGCTTCTTACTAAGATACAATCAAATATATGTGTAAAACAGAAAAACTGCCTCCAATATGAGCCTGTTTCAAATAATCCCAGCTGAGATGAATAAGGGCCCCATCCACTACTTGAAAGTGTATAGTAGCAGTTCAGAAGTGCTTGTTTTTCTGTCTGTTAATATCTCTTTGTCCTGCCCCCCCCCCCCACACACACACACACACACACACACACACACCAATCCAATGACATCATGCATGAGCTACACAGCTACAGCACCTTTCCCTTTCTAAAGAACTCAGAAAAGTTAGGATAAACATTAGGATATTCTAACAGTAAGGAATGCATTTTACTTGGATCGCTTGACTCCAAAAATAAAAATAAGCAGCAAAAGTGACATGACAACAGGTTGGATAGCACATGACACAGTGAGACAGCAGAGGAACTCAGACTGAGCAACTCAGGTTAGAGGTTGTGGTCAACATCCTTCTCTAGTCCAGCCTTTGTGAGATTAGTAGTTTCATTCATCATTTATAATTAGTGGTTTTGCAGATGTTGTTTGGAATGATGAGGAACAGCCAGACACCCTATAAAAATGCTATGCTTATAATGCTTATTATAATGTTGGCAAGTGGGAAGCCAGTGAGGGATCATTTCATTGTCACAAGTGACTTCTGCTGAAAAAGAAGCAGCTGATACCATGTGTATCAGAGGAGACACATGGCTGTCTTCACCAACCTCAGGACAATAGTGCAGTTAAATGTGACAAGGACCACACTGTGAGGGCCACTACTCCAAAGGGAAAGAAGAAAATACTTTGAAAATTGAAGTCTGCAGCCATCTGGTACAATGTGTTATTATTGACGAGTCTGTTCAACCACTTCCTCTTTAATGTCTCACAAAGGATGACATGAGGAGTGATCATTTGATTTCACTGCTACAGTACAGGCTGACTCGCACTGACTCTCACTAAATCTATACCATGACTGGAACTGATGTTAGCAGAGAAGTGAACTGTGTAGTGAAATGACAAAAAGACAAAAGCCTCTCCAGGGGGGCGCCGGAGAGTTGAAGGGGATGCAAGGAGGGAAAGACATGAGACAAAGATACCGCCTGCGTCAAAAATTGTACTCCTTCTCTGAGTCATGACTCTGTCCAATCTCTCAGCACATAGACATGAAACACATATTGATTTTTCAGACTTACACTTCCTGAGGATGTCCATCCAGAATAAACATCCAGAAATCCACTTACAAATCATAGAAAAAAAGACGCTGCAGAACTTGCCTGAGAATCATCACATTTTTAAGTTTTCTTCAATATCAAAGTAATCCAGTGTTGTGTGTCTGTATATCCATGGGTACACTGCAAACAGAGCTGCTAACAGCTCATTGTGCATACTTTTAATGGGGACAATTTGACTAAATGTAAACAAAAAACAGGCTAAAAAATAGAGCTCAAAAGAGAATACCAGTAGCTACCTTTAGCTGACATTACAGCAGCACATCTGATGAACTTTTATGGGGTCTTGCTCTTCTGATGGTTTTAATTGTTTCTGTCGTCATATAGGCTCCCAAACAAACCTACAGTATATGTTGATGTTAGCATGTTAGCATCTATCAGATTAGCCTGAACAACAATTTTCACTTCCACCATTTTCACACTAAAGTCAAATTTGACACTGAATTGATAGACCCCTAGAGACATAAATCCAGGCCCAATGGGGCTTTACACAAGTGTAATGTGGACACCTCCAGTGCACATACTGTACACTGAGAGTAAACTTTTCAGTGAAGTAGGAGACATCTTGTGTCTAGTAGTTAAACTTTTAAAATGAATCATATTTGTATAATCAAACTTTCTGGATTTTTTACTGAGGGAGATGTGTCTGGAGGGGATCTTTAAGGCCTGTGATTCTCTGTCACTTGTCCTGGTCACCATTTGTCAATTTAATGCTACGCACTATTACTACAAATGTAATTACACTGCTGGTTCAGTGAGCCATGAAAGAATATAGTGGGATTGAGAGAGATGAAAATGAGGGAACACAGTTGACACAGAATTGGGCTTTTACTACAAGAGCCATCACAATGGCAGTGTCCAGTAGGAGACATGATGTGATGTTTGATGTTAACAACAATCAAACCTGTCTACAGAAAAGAAATCCTCAAAGAGCTGTTTTATGACAGGAAAAACCCAGGTTATGTTTTATTACCCATCTCAGCGAGTCTTAACTGACTCAAACACACACACACTCAGCATCTCTCTAGCTTCAAAACTGAATGTCTCCCTCTATTAATTAAAAGAAACTGATGGCTCAGGGTGCCAACAATTATCACAATTAATCAATGGTATCCCAGCTCCAGTGTAAACCTGGTATTTTTTGAAATACAACATTTATGTGGTTATCTAGTTCAGGAGTTTCCAACCCGGAGGTCAGAAGCCCCACAGATGGTCGCCAGATGATTATTGGGTTAGAAAATAATAATTAAAAAAATCTGCTACACAAAATGTTGCTTATTTTTCAGACTTTATTCTAATCTTTGCTTTTTTCTTGTAATGTGCTGCATAGTTTATGTATCATAAAAAAAATTCAAGCACTTTCAAGGTACCTCAACCAAAAAAGTCCAGTCTCTCGAAGCCTTTATCATCACATCTAAATTGTTACTATAAATGACAGGAGACAACAAACAAATATGACAACAGGATCGTTTCATTTTAAAGATTAAAAGAGTTTAGGGTTACATGAGTGATTGTGAATTCAAGCATGTTCCTAAACTTGAAAACATAACGGTTAAAATAAAGCATAGCCAAACTTTCAAGACTTTGTACGAAACCTGACAAGTACATGTCCTGATGTGACTAACTGAATGCAACATTTTTAATCAACCATTAAAAGAAAATATATATCAGACAGTTATAATCGAAACACATTCTTAAAGTGTGGTCCTAATTGTTCCTAAACTAACTTCATGCACATGTGACAAGCTCTCCTGAAATATCAATTCAACATCATCTGCCCTTGAAAACATATGCTGGCTCTGTATAATACATGTGCAATGCTGTATATTAATATATGGGGTAACGTATATTTTTGCCTCCCAGAGAACCACAGTTTCCCCCAGAAAGTCAGTGTGAACTCTCCTCTCAGCTGCTCATTTGAAAGGGTTAAAGAGTTGATGTGATTGGATATTACTGGAGCTAACCCCACCAACTATTGTGAGCAATATTTTTATAATTATAAAATAAAGGTGGAGATGGCACATTGTTAGATCTTGCTAACGGCGCCATCTAGGCCAGAGCCGAAGTTCCCAAATTCCCAGAAGAAATTATCTCTCTGTCCTCTGTGGCAGTTATGGCCCTGATGAGGGTCACAGATCATTCAGTGCACATCAGGAAAGGTCGCGAACCACTGACCTAGTTCAAATGCTGGTTTGTGGTTACTTTTTACCACTTTCACCTCATGTTGTCTTCATTGCTTATATTAACAATAAAAACACTCAGTAACAATTCACTGTACATTCTTAAATCTGACTCAGGCTCAGCTCTACCTGGACTTGCAGTGGCCACGGTCTGACTGGCCGAATCAGTGAGTCTACATTTCACTTTACTTTTTAATTTTCTATATATTTCTACATGTCTAACATTTGACTTATGAGTGGTTACAGAATATATGTTGTCTTGTTCTACACCAGCCACTTACAGTAGCCTACAGGCCATAGGCCTACATACATTTTAAAAATGGGTGGATTTCCTCCTGGTATATTTAAATGGCAGTATGAGAAGGGTAAAACTGCAGTATTCCAAGTATGTTTATTTCTGTCAATAAGCAGAGGCCATAATAACACTACCTTCTTCATTCATGCTCCAGCTGCCATACTCTGGATCTGATGTGTAGCCACAGGTGCCCAGTTCAAAGTTGCAGGACCCGGGTAGCAGCTGGTGCTGCGCCCTGAGGAATCCGCACAGTAGCAGCACTGCACGAAGAGAAGACACAAGCATGCTGCAGAGTTAATCAAAGCGCTCAAAGTTATCTGTGCTTTCATACAAGTGGTTGCTTAAAATAAACACGACTAACAAGACCAAAGTTAGACGAACTCCTTTGTGGCACATGTAGAATTCTGGTGCAACATTCTGCGTTTTCCCCTCAAAGTGAAATGATTCGGATTTACCCTGGAGAGTGAGGCAGACGTTATTCATCGTATCCGCCGCTGCAGTGAGTTTGGGAGATCCCTCTGTAGTTTGCTGATCGTCTCCCGTTCAATTCCTCAAAGAACTACAGCGCCAACAGCTCGTCGAAGTCCTCACTGGCTGTCTTTCACATGATTTTATCCGGGTGGATGAATGGATGTCCCGGGGGCGGGAAGGAGAAGCAGCGGTCCAGGTCGCGGCGCCTCTCCGCCTACTTCTGCTGCCCAGCTCTGTCACACTAATGAGCCAGGGCCGCACCCAGACTGGTTCAGGGCCTTTGTGGAATCAACCACCCTGCCACTATGGAAATATGTATGGGCTCAAAGAAGAGTGAATAAAAGTCAAAGCTTGAGTAAATCTCCCTGTCCAGTCCATTTGTGACTTGATTTGTTGGTAGGGATTCTTAATGAAACTCACATGGTGGGCTGTGGGACCAGAGACAGCACAGACTATGAGACATATGGGTGGGCTCAAATAAGAGTCAATAAGATTTTCAGCTGGTAACAGGATGTTCAGAAATTGAACTGAAAAATTAAAAAACTTAGCAGAGGACTTTAATTTTGACTAACCGCTAGAATGGACTTATAGATGTCATGCAACAATGCCTCTGGTAAAGTAGATGGTGACAGTATACAACGTCACAAGCAATGGCAGCAATCTGCCATAAAAGCTCAAACAAGAAGAAGCAACTCTGCATGGCTGATAATCATAGTGCAGTCAAGCCAGCTGCCACTCGCATCTCTGTGGTCAAACCATCCCCCTAAAGTTGGAGTGCACTCTGACCTTTATGGTAAGTGCCTTGAAATGGCCCAGAGCTAGCTGACAGGGAGGGTTAGCGACAGACTTGGCGAAGTTAGCGCAAGGATACACATGTGACTACATTAGATTTTCAAAATAACTCTGTAGTGTATAGAGTATATACAAAATAAGATTAAATTCACAGGAAGTATACAACATGTTACCTGTGTCCCATATAAATTAAAAAACTAAATTCTTTGTGTTTAGGTGGGGGAGGGGTCCAAAAAGTCCCACATTTGTACCTTGAAATGACTTCAAGTCTGAAACTTGAGGTGCTGTAAAAACCCATTGCTCCATAAATTCTCGCAAGGAATATTACAATTGAGAACTACTCTATGTGCATAGACAAAGTGAAGGGTTTTTATTGTGTCAATTTTGAGAAATTCCAAAGTAAAAGTCTTGCATTTCAGATACTATTGTAGCCTTGTTGGTGAAGATTTAGCTGTTCTGAAAACACAACGGGGGATATATTCTTAATCTAAGTAATACATATAATACAATTCATATTTTGGAGTAATAACCCTACATGCACACACATAATTCAGCATTTTTCCTCTGTCATATTAGGACATTTTGTCAAAAAGTCTTCAATCCAAGTAAGTTGTGAGTTGTGATGGTAGCTACTGAGCTACTAGGTAATGTTTTTTGAGTTTACTTTTAAAAGTGTTGTTTGCTAGTTTGCTAACTAATACAGAATGCCTGAGAGCCTTGCTGCAGTATAATCCATTATATTTTGAATGTCACCTGGCGCCTGAACACGAATAAAGACATTTCCACCATAAATTGGTACCGAAAAGGCACCAATTAGTGCATTAAAATTCATCAGAATTCAGGAAATGAAGTGTGTGATGGTCAAAAATTTTCTGGGGGAGGACCCACAGAGCCCGGACTTAATATGTGCCCCCCCCAATGTTGAAACGAAACCTACGCCCTTGCAATACAGTCATAAAAATGTGATAAAAAAAATACTACTTCTTTGAAATGTGTACAGAACAGTGATATAGTGCTAAATAAAAAGGAAAGTAAAATATGATATCCAACTGGTGAACATGAGCCACCGCAACCACCAATACTACAAAACATCAGCAGTCTCAAACCATTATGCAAATAAATAGAGGGATGAACTGGGTTCACCCTCCACTACATCCCTATTTCTCTATATCCTGTTTCAAAATGAGAGTGATTTTTCGAGGGGATGAAACATCTAATGTGAAATATATGTGGGCCCTGCAGGATATACCCAGAGCTCCACAGTTGCCTTCTGTGGAAACATATTACACATCTGGATATGGTTATATTCAAAAACATCACATCCCAATAATACTACAAGTCTGCTGCTGCTTACTGAGCAAGGTTGCTTTTTTGTCTGCAATGATACTGATACCGGTAACAGAGAAAGTGAAATGAAGAAAATAGTTTTGATCTCTATCAGCACTGCGCCTACATCCTCAACATCCTCCTGGATCCATATTCTTCATATGGGTGGAGTCAGCTAAAATGTCCATCATGTAAAATGGGCCAGATAAGGTTGGAGCATCATATGGTCAAATGAAATTTGTGAGCTTGTTATAACATGGGATTTCATGCACACGATATGCATGGCGTTCAAGTGGTAAGTCGTGAGAACACCGCTGCTAGTCAACGGCAACATGGATCCCAAAAGATTCCTCGTTGTTCTCTTGACATTCTTCGCTTCTTTCTTGTGCCCAAGTACTGTTCCAATTCAAAATACACATCTAGCCAAGTACAATCCAAATGCGCCAGATGTGTTTTTGCTCATGGTACCCCGCCGAGAACAGCCCTATCTCAGCAAGTCCTTTTGAAATTTGCAGCTGGCTCTGATGTCTCTGTAGTGGTGAAACATGAGATATAATTAGTTTGGGTATATCTATCTAGGGATATCTACCAATCATTGGTCTCAGAGTCCAAATCTATTATTTGTTCTCAGGCAAATCAGTTTGGCTGAGGGCAAAGTTAGGGTTCACAACTTTATATGTTTATTTAACTTTAACTTTGTACTAGAGAGCTGTATTTGTAGTTTCGGCTGAATTGTTTGCTTGTCTTTATTTCCCTATCCCTTGTTATACTTATAATGGCTATTATTGTGCATTAAAACTACCTGAGGGGAAAAGTTTTCTGTTTATGTAACATTTATTCTGTGGCTGTGCAGGAGGAAGAATCCTGATGTGGCACCCATTGATGGCACCGGCAGCACAGTGGAATGCCTCATGGCCAGCAAGGCAAACAAAGCCAGCCCCCACCTCCTCCATTTCCTCTGGTTTGGGGAAATGAATAGCTCTGTGGAGGATGGTCATGATTTCCTCAACAACGTTGTGGACGGTCCTGCAAACTGTGGCATGGCAATGTTGTCTGCAGTCACCCTGTAGGAGGCTCCATGGGCAAGCCAGTAGACCATGACCAGCACCTCAATGCTTTGAGAGGCAGCATCTGGACCAGCATATTGATGCTGTTCCTGGACAGCCTGAAGGCTGGTTTCAAGTCCACTACAGAAAAGAACATGGCGAGGATAGGCACATGGTCATTCATTTGTGCATACCATTGTAAGGGACTTTGCTCCAGTTTATTAGGTAGACCTAAGCTAATGTAGTGTAATATAATACAACAGCCTTGTAATGATGTTAATTTAGGTAACCAAGGTTAAATTGTTATGTTTTTTATGTAATCTGTTTTTGAGAGGTGTTTCTCCATCCCATACAGTATGAACCCTAACCTCTCAGTATAACCCAGTACAATTCAACAGCACCACAAACTGCAGCTGACACAAAACATAAAACAAAAACATTAAATATAGACTTTATACAATATTAAACTGCATTAGTTAGGTGTAGGCTACCAAGCAAACTGTCAACTCTACATATAAATGGGTAGACAGGTGTAATGGAAAAAATACTTTAAACAGCTTGAAACTGCTTAATCTTTTGTTGTAACATGTCAAAAGTAAAAGTACTGGCTGACTCAATTCCTTTGTGTTCTGTGACGAGACATTGTGTGTTCTTTAGAAAACAGTGACTGGGGTCATTGTCCTTAGATAACTGGAACCTGCAGTCCAGGTGAGAAAGCTACAAGTAATGGACCCCAACTACGAACTAAATATCTATTTGTAACAATTGTGTGACAGCCCCTCCCTTACATGCTCACTTACTGTGTATAATAAGTAGACACAAAGAGTTATTTCTTGCTCTTTGCTGTGGAGACTGATCTCTGTATGCTTGGAGTCCATTTGAAAATGTATTAAATAAACTTACAGAAAGACAGATCTTTGTATGTCAGCAGGATCACCCGTGTGGATCGGCGGGAAAGCTGTGCACAGTCAGGGTTAGAGTCCCTGCAATCCGACCATTGCCCAGATTGTCTTGTGTTCTCAGCCAAGCTTTCAAGCCTTTTGCTCTAGCCATGTTTTTGATCAGATTGTGACCTTGCTTTGTTTTCATCGACGATCAGGATTCTGCCTCACCCTTGCCTGTACCTCTGCCTGAACTTATGGACATTCGACCTTGGCCTGCATCTACTGTGTGTGTTTTTTCCAGCCTTTTTGTTTGTTACTTTTTGCTATGAAAGCTCACTTAAAAAACTTCCTTGCTGTGTGCTCCTGAGTCCACTCCACGCTGTCTGACAGTGGATTACTGATTGTGGGTTTCCATCCAGTGGTAGTTTTGGTACAAGACCACTCCAACAGCTAAAATGTCAAAGAAGAAACATAAAAAACATGTTGTGTTTGCAGGAGACTGGAAGGCTTATACACGTTGGCTAGAAGAGGCAAATCATAGGGAGAGAAACTAAGGCAGGGACAGGACTAACTGGCGTGTCTCAGTGTCTGAAGTATACATGTCCTGACCTGGACTCGGCTCCGCCAAGACTGCTGCATTTCCTTCCCCACCCTCTCCACCAACAGCCAGTCCACCACTCCTCCTGATGGAGGACATTTTCTAGACTCAGTAGAGGCGGGCGGGAGCACACAGCTCTGACACTTCTCCAATGATGGAGGAGATGAGTATGTCAAACAACTGAGAACCTTCATGGAACAGTTAACACGTCTGAACTCACTGCATGGGATGTGATGTGGGCAGACTTGCTGACATCGAAGCACAGGCCGTGCATGCTGAAAAGGTATTGAACAAGAAAAAGAAGGAAGACAAAATGAACACTTGCCTGCAGATGGCTCAGATCCAAGCTTTTGAGAGCCAAGATAGAGGCAGGGGAAGAGGATGTGGGCGAGGAGGCAGAGGAGGAAAGAGGCACGTTTCATCTGTGGGACTGAGGATCATTGGTCGAGAGACTGTCCAAAGAAAGATGAAGAAAAATCAGACTGACTGGTGGCGGAGTCGGGAAAAGGGGAAGGACCGAACAGCCACAAACTGAGATACAACCAGATCAACCTACACATCACAAACATGAGAACACTGACACATACACTTTAGTAAAACAAGCAATTGCACACATTGAGGTTAAATGAAATAAGAACGCCTATGAGTGGTGCATGTCAGATGCAGCAACAGGTTCAAAAAATTACTGATTAGTGCAGGAAGCACACGCACACACAGACTTCAAACCACAAGTGATTCACACGTTTGTGTCAGTGTTACTGTAAAGTCTGCAAGTAAACGCAGCACTAAAAGAGAACCTTGAAACTCTAACATTGCCGGGTGAGAGTGCCTTATTGCAGTATGTTGACGATTTGATGACGTGTTCACCAACAAGAGTCCTGTTAAAAAGATACAGTAAAGTTGCAACATTAGGCAGATAATGGTCACAAAGCAAATCCCAGCAAATTACAATGGGTTTCAGACCAAGTGACCTTCTTGGGGCATGTGATCACAGCAGAAGAACCATCTCCCCCAAACGCATTGAAGCCATCCAAAACCTGAAACCATGAAACAAGTAATGAGCTTCTTAGGCATGACGTCATATTGTAGACAGAGGATCCTGAATTATGCTGAAATTGAGGCACCATTAGCCGTAGTGGCTCATGGGAAAGGCCTAACAGCAAAACATAAATTGACTTGGACTGACGACGCAGAGAAAGCATTTTCTGATTTGAAAAACTGCGGTGGAAATCTGAAATAAAGTCTCAGAAATACTTGTCTTTAAATGGTTTATTCATTTAGTCTGTGACTGAGGCAAAGAGTAACAGTACAGCAGGGTTTTTATGGGGGTGAGAATGAACACCTGTGTCTGCGGACAGCTCTGCAGCGCATGTCTGCTGATGTCTAGCTCACATTAATTGGTCATTCATCACAGATTATGACAGGAGCTGGCATGAGAAGGGCTACGCAGAGCTCACCTCGGCCGCTACCTGTCCTTGTCGATGGCAGGGCACATGTGAGTGAGAAAGGCTGCACGCAGGTGGCTGGGGGAGTACACCAGCAATGCAGCGTCGGGACCATATCCTGCCGATGTAGTCAGATAGCGATTACAGTTGTGGCATAGCTATCATGAGCAGTAGTATCAGCGAGGCTGAGCAGATACATGCACGGCATATGGAGCTCCCTGTACAATGTACTCTCATTAGAGAGGCCCAGGATGGGTAACTCCCTAATGATATGAGCTTGGATCCCACCGCAACTTGCAAGTGCCCCTTCCTTTCTCTAATACACACACTCTCTCTCTCTGTGTGCCTCTACATGCAACACTTAACATTTGATATGAATACAAGTAAGTAAGTGAATAAGTAAAACTAAGTGATATATTTAAACACATTGATTATTAGTTATTACGTTATAATAACAGTACTCTATATATGTGGTTTACCACAACAAAACAGCACTACAAACTACACCAACGTTGGGGTTACCAAACACATCCAGACCTCTTACAGACTGTAGACGAGAAGAATGGTATATGACATCTGTACTGTTACAAGAACATGGGGGTAAACAATGACCAGTAGCACATTTTTCATCAAAGCTCCATGCTGTAGCAGCAGGTCTACCAAGATGCCTCACAGCAGAAGCAGCAGCAGAAAAAACAGTAATAGCATTACGTGATATTATAGGTTATGCAGATTTAACTTACTTGTACCACACGCGGTATCAATGATTTTGCTTGAACAAAAGACAGCACACTTGGTTAACACAGTATTACTTGAGATATTATTAACCAATATTGCAGTTAAACGCTGTACAACTCTTAAACCTGCTACTTTGCTCCCAACAGCAGATGATGACCAACCACATGATTGTGTTGCTGCAATAACTGGAGTTTTTTCTCCTAGACCTGCTTTACAGGAAACACTGTTGGAAAATCCAGACGTGGAACTATTTGTGGATGCTGTGGTTACACTTTTTGAAACAAAACTTGCACAACCACTACCAGCTAATTTTTCAGCCCAAGCTGCAGAGCTTATGGTTCTAACTGAAGCACGTAAGTTGGCAAGAGGGAAAACAGTGAATATCTATACGGACAGTAGATATGCATTTGGTGTTGTACATGACTTTGGTACATTATGGAATCATACATACTTTCTTACATCATCCAGAAAACCAGTCGCACACCACGAACATACGTCTGAGTTGCTGAGTGCCATCCAGCTTTCAAGACAGATTTCTGTATGTAAATATGAAGACGATGTCTCAACAAGCTTTCCCCTGCTTTGTGTTGCGAGGGAGAGAGGGGTGTGGCTGCCCTAGGACCACATGTCTTTCAAACTCACTAAGAGGTAACACACTGATTAGGGGGTGAGCCGAGGTCACACTGCTGATAAGATGATGCCAACAACACAGACCATGGCACCCGTTCAGACACCCAGAATGCAGCTTAAGAGGAGAAACATGCTGTCTTCTCTTCCTGGCTATTATCATTGTGCTGCCTATCACACTGCTGCTTAAGAAACCACAGTCAGAATCCACATCATCCAACTCAACCAACACCAGCCTGTCTCAAAGACGGGAACTCGTGCAGTAATGCACCTTGAACATGACTGGCTAACGAAGACCAGCAAGTTTCATTAACATTTTTCTACCCAGGGTATTAAAGATGAGATGACCAGCATGAGACTTATGATAATGAAGAATAGAATGGCGTTGGATCAGCTGACTGCCACTCAAGGAGGCATATGTGTCATGGTAGGAACATCATGTTGTACTTACATTCCAGAGAATGATGTTGATGGAGGTATTATTCACCAAGCTCTTTTGAACATGACAGCCCTTAGGGATGCAGCCGTACAGGACCTGTATCCCCAGTCTGAAGATTGGCTACCGTGGTTCCTCTCCTCATGGAGGTCCCTCGTGTTTGCTACTGGGCTGACTCTGGGACTGTGGTGTTATTAATGTGTATCTGTGCCTCTTGTTTGATGCCAATGTTCAGGAGGATGATGGCTGCAATGATTGGCCAATATTCAACTTCCACAGGACACTGGTGAAAATGTATTACCAGATCTTTTTCTGACTCTAGATTGGATTCTTCAATTTCATGAGGAAAGTGATGAAGAAACTATTGTGTAACCTGCTCAAATAATTAATCATGATTATTTTACAGTGAGATAAAGAGTTAAACAATTGGCTGTGATGTTTTGGAATGCTCTAATACAACTTTACGAAATACAGAGCACACCCTACCCACTTAATTGTAAAAGCATGCTCACTTTATGTTAGCAAAAAAACCCAGCATCTTGCGTTTTCATTATGTTTATGTCACAACCGGTAGTTAAAGGAGGACCCAAAAGCACGACCAGCAGAAACCAGGTGGAGGTTAAGGAATCTTTTACTTACTTAACAACAAAGTACCTCAGTACAGATTCAAAAGGGGAGCAGGCAAGCTCTCTCTCTCTCGCTCCCTCCCTCCCTCACTCTCGCTCCCTCCCCTCTCTCTCAACCCAACCGGTCGAGGCAGATGACTGCCCACCCAGAGCCTGGTTCTGCTCGAGGTTTCTGCCTGTTAAAAGGGAGTTTTTCCTTGCCACTGTTGCTTGTGCTTGCTCTTGGTGGGAATTGTTGGGTCTCTGTACACATAAGGAGTCGGTCTAGACCTGCTCTTTATGATAAAGTGCCCTAAGATAACATTGTTATGATATGGCGCTATATAAATAAAACTGAATTGAATATTCCTTCCCATTTCCAAGCATTCTGATAGGATGCCAGCCTGAAGATAGTCAACTTTTATGCTGAACCTCCTCCTTTACAGAAGGACAGGGGCGGTGCAGGTAACTTCAGGCAAACGGACTGGAAGAAGGGCAGAACTGGAGCTGGGGACCTCAGGGGGATGGCCAGGAGGGCATCCCGACTTGCGGAGCCGCTCAGTTGGATGGCCCAGAGGACGCCCAGACTTGTGGAGCCGCTCAGGAGGCCGGGCAGGAGGGCGGCGCCATGGAAGGAGCCGCTCTGGAATACGGGCAGGAGGCTGGCGACGAGGCTCGACAGGAATAGGCAAAGACTGAGGCGGAGGCTGCAGCGGCAGGACAGGGCCAGGCGGAGACGGTTCCACAGAGTTTGGAGGCACCGAAGATCTGCCAGAAGATCGTGCAGATCCTCCCAGCTAAAAGGCAGCCTGGGAAGAAGATTGTCTGCTTGGTTCATGGATGTTTGGTTCTTTCTGTTAAGGTGGAAGCAGGGAGAGGACCCAAGCGCAGACGGCCAAGGAGGCTCAAGCAGGTTCAAAGTTTTATTCACTCTGGTAAAGGGAAGGCGAGAAGAGAACTCAGGATACACGGTACTCAACTCACACACAACTCAATACAACCAACTAGATACAAAGAACCAACAAGGAACAAAGGGAAGGGCTAACAAGGGAATCAGGGGCATGTGTGCAAAGGGGAGCAGGTGCAGACAATCAGCAGGAACCAACAGGAAAGACAATACTTCACAATAAAACAAGAAACACAAATTCACGGGACGTGACAGATGGAAGGAGATACGAACATGCAGCCCTCTCCAATAAAATGGAGTCTTCAAACGGAAACTTTATTTAAAAAGAAACTTCTAAACAGGAGATGGCACACGTATTCGCCATTAGAGGTCACTAAACTGCAGTAACTGCAGGTGACAGAATAGTGTGTCTGAGTGGGAGCATGCATGTGTGTCAGTTGTAGGAGAGACAGAACAATGTGATTTTAATTTTACTCACCGTTTATTTTTCCATATGTTATGTGACCATTTTATGTTCAAAGGAGGGAAATGTAATGGAATAAGTTTAAACGGCTTGAAACTGCTTAATCTTTATCCCACACTTTAATTTTTGACATGTAACAACAAAGTACTGCTCCGTTTCTTTTGTGTTCTGTGACTAGACAATGTGTGTTCTTTTGAAAATGGGAACCTGCAGTCCATGCGAGAAAGCTACAAGTAATGGCTACGGACTAAGTATCCATTTGTAACAATTGTGTGACAGCCCCTCACTTACATGCTCACTTACTTGCTCTTTGCTGTGGAGACTGATCTCTGTATGCTTGGAGTCATTTGCAAATGTATTGAATAAACTTCCAGAAAGACAGATCTTTATATTTTGCCTTTATTGTCGGGGTCGGTATCTATTTTAATAGGTTCTTTAGTGCGGTTTCCTGTGTTATTTTGGTAGTCTTGTCTCGTGTTTCTTGTGGATTCCTGCCCTTGTGTCGTTATCCTTGAGTGTCCTCACCTGTTCCCGTTTACTCACCTGCTCCTGATTCCATTGTTGGTCTGATCCTTATTTATACCATGCCCTGTCCTTTCTTCTTTGTTGGTGCATTGCTTCCCCGAGTCTGTTTTGATGCTGTGATGTGCCTGTTGTGCTCTTCCAGTGTTCCTGTGTTTTTCCACTTTGGAGTTACCTTTGTTATTCGGCTTACCTGCTCCGTGTAAGTGTTAAAATAAAACCTTTGTACCTGCTCTGAGCCTCTGTGTTTGGGTCCTCCTCCTGCCATTCCCGGCTACGACTCTAACATTTATTGATACAGATTTCCACCACACAGGTTAACAAAAAAGCACAATGATTAGACAAACATACAAAGCTAGATAGACATGCTAATATGGCACGTCTCCTCTCCATCCTCCACTGCATCCTGGCTCTACTTTGACAGATTTGTCTCCTCAGTCGGGCTGCCTTCTATTCAGTTTCTTTATAAAGCACACAGATGGCAACGGCAATCATGATCTGATCCATTTTTATGCTTTTTGTCTAATTTTCTGATGTCTAATTTTGTTTCTCTTCATTCATTCACCAACGTCTACAACAACCTTCCACAACCTTTGACCCGCCACTGGCTTCATATACAGTATGTAGGCTACAGATTTTGGAACACTCAAAATATATACATATTAATAGTTTTAAAATTAACACAAAAAGAGGCAGGGTTGTGTTTTACATCATATTTAGTTAGACGTGTATTGCCAAGATGAGCTGAGATGGTGACATCAACAGCTGCTTTTCCAATTGCAGAATGATTGTATTGCGTCCTCCCATCATTGGGAGTTTGTACTCCAAAGTCAATCTTGCCACATCCGAACTTGGCGTACTGGTAATGGTATTGAGAAAGGTCCCCTCTGCCTCCCACCAGCAGTGGTTGCGGGAGTTCTGGTGTGGTCGGCAGAGACCTCAGCAGAGGGGCTACTGGTCGGTTGACCTCTTACAGAGGTGGGAGTTGCTGGTTGTCCTCCTTGGGAGATGGGAGTTTATGATTGTTCCCTCAACGTTTCTGGTCTTCTAATTTCAACTCCCCTTTGTGTGCCCATGCCAGGGAATACGATGTCATGGTGACCCTCAATCAACTCATCCATCTCTGCAAAGAACTCAAACTTCACAAAGCCTTGCCCCGTGGAGTTATTATCCTTCACTTTTTTGAAGGCCTCTTCAAATGTTTGTCATTTACGGGACACTTTATCTGGTTCAAACTGGAGATTAAACTGCTTAAGGAGAGATTTTGAGATATTTCCTGCCAAAGAAGGTTTTTGTGGCCATGGGCCATATGAACTCTGGCCCCAAACTCGGCTAAGGAGCTTGGCAACGTTTGCTCATTAGAAGTGAGATGCTGCCTCATTGAATCAATTTTAAAAAATGGTCTGCTCCCTTGAAAAGAACTGATGGACAGGCAGGTCAACAGAGGTGGAGAGGCCATACGTGCTAGGTTGGCCAGCTGAGGTGGTGTATGTGTGTCCAATGGATGAGGGTAGATCTCCTATATTAAGAGATTTTATATCAAGAGATTTTACTGTGCACAGTCCCCTTTAAGTGTTTTTTGGACATGTTAACCTAAAGATGATTCTCATTAACTATATTTGTGCTGTAGTGAATATGTTGTTTCACATTGATTCATTAATTTAATGAATTGTCACACACCCCACTTGATTGATTTGATTGATCTAGATGTAGCTACATATGTCAACAATAACACCAGGAGTGAAATTACCTGCAGCTCTAGGTCCAACCTGGATAGGGTTGGGCTTAACAGTCATAGCCTCATCAATATGTCTGTGGACCCAAGTGGTTGAAATAGCCTCAGTCACTGGAAGTAACAACTGCTTGTCCCAGTAAAAATTCATGTCAGCATCTACAAAAACTGAACGGAAATAAAAATGAATCAACATGGGACAAATGTAAACATGTGTAACGTATTTCATTTAGGTACTGGCTCATCTTAGCTTAACCAGCTAGCTAAAATGGGACAATTTTAGTGGGAATGGTATGTTGTGACGCGTTTCACCTTTGTTTAAAAATTGCAGCTCCTGCAACATGGATATTGCACTTGGCCATATTTTGAAAACAATCTTTTTTTAAATGATGCATTGCAAACAGTGTAGCAGACAGACAGAGAAGGGAAAAAGAGAGAGAATAGACAAAGACAGGTAAATGAAGGAAGATGTCAGTACAACCAATGGAGAAGGACAGAATGAAGGTTGCCATTAATGAGTACCAGGAAATAGTTGAGAGAGGGCTGACACCAAATGTTCACTTTTTAGCAAGGACTTGGAACATTCTAAGGACCACTTTGCAAAGGCGCATTAGCTGCAAAGTCGCTGGCTCTGGCTATGTATCTGGGAGGAAGTAATACCTGCCAGAGGAATCTGAGAAAGAACTGGCCAGTCTTATCAAGCTCCTCTCCAAAAGAGGTCAAAGATGTTCTAATTTTTAACAAAATGTTTGACACAGGCATGCACCTACACACACACAACTACTAACAACCCCACAAAGACACACACACACAAAACAGATACAGACACAAATGCACAGAAACACACAAAGAGCACACCCATTCAACATCAATTCATTTTTAAATGCATTTTTCAATTAAATACTTGTTCAACTTTCTATTGCATGAAGTACATATTCAGTGTTGTTACTACGCCACACCAAAGACAATATTATGTGTCAATTTATCGTTAAAATTAAAATGATTTCAGCTTAAATGATTGTGTTGTTCTCTTTTTATATTGGCCTGTCATGGTTATATGGGTCTTTATCCGGTTTCTGTGGTTTGTCTCTTCCTGTTTTGTTTTGTAGTCTGTTTTCTGGCTTCCTGTGCGTCATTGTGCTGGATTGCTTTCACCTGTCTCTCTGTGCTCATCTGGTCCTAGTCTCCTCGTTAGTCTCTCTGTATTTATACTGGTCTGGTTCCTTGTGTCCTGGTTGGTTCATTGTCGTCCCTACAGTGTTCAGTACTCTCATGTCTTCATGTTCTGTGGTTTATGTTCTTGCTTTCTTTGTGATCACCTGTGGACTTTCCTGCCGTTTTGCTTGCTTGCCTGTCTGCCTGTGCCCCAAGTAAGATTTCATTAAACTTCCTAAACTGCTCTGAGCCTTGGCTGTCTGCATTTGGGTCCTTCTCCTGTTGCTCCTGAACACCAACCCTGACAGGCCCAGCTGACCAGCTGGCTGAACATTAAGAGGGAACCTGCTCATATTTGCTCATAATTCCAAAACAATTATACTTTATCACATTTTTTTAACAAATAAATATTTAGGAGACCCATGCCAGTTTATAACAACATATAGATCTTGTACTGTATTGTATTAATGTGTAATAGGAGAGATTCCTGTGGTCACGAACCCTCCGGGTCTTAAAAGGATCATACCAGCATTTGTGTATGTTATTGTTCATATGAAAAATTCCTAGTCCTCCTGTAAATTCAAGCTCAAGGGTGCACTGTAAACCCCAATCCTGTTACCATGTTACCATTGAGGTTGAAGCTTCTACTGTTGCTTAGATAGTAAGTAATGGTCTGGTTGGTCAGATGGATAATTCATTTGCTTAATGGATGGGTTGACAATTTTTTGGGACTGTCAGATACACTGTAAGACATTTAAAGTTAGTTAAACTTGGAAACAAAAGTTCACCTGCTGCCTTAAAAACGTGAGTAAACTCAACATGAAGAAAACCTTATTTCAACTCAAAACATTAAGTTATCCAAGTTGGTTAACTAATGATCATTTGTTGTTTCAACTTGATACTCTGAGTTAAAACAACTTACTATGTTACATTATCCGTTCAAGAAAACTCACTTTGTCTTGTCAAATAAACATACAATTCCTCACTATCTCAACTCACACTTTCAAGTTAAGATAACTTGAACTATATTCATACCAATTGCCATTTTAAGTTGTTTCTACTTAGATTTATTTGTCATCTTGACAAATAATGGCATGTTTGCCAGTTTCCTTAAACTTCACATTGAATCTGAATGCATCTGTTCAAAAATATAAAATGTATTTGAACAATGTTACAAAACACTGGCTTTTGCAGTATTTCTGCATTTGGTACATACACAAAAAATATAGTTTCCCCACCTAATGTTGATAATGGAGAGGTTGAAGGGATGAGAGAAAGCAGTTAAAATTTATATGCGAAAACATTAACAAAGCTGAATGCCACTTGGGAATGCATTCCTGGTAGGAAAACAGGTTATAGAAAAAGCTGTTCAACAATAAAAGTCTAAACATCCATTTTATCAAAATAATATCCAGGTTTTGCCAATGTTTTACAGAACTTGGAGAAAGGGAGGTAGAGTGCAAGAGGTAGAGTGAAAGAGAGGAAAATGGAGAGACAATGAATGTGAGAGGGCGCTTGAGAGTGAAACGGGAGATGGAGAGAAAAAAGTGATTTTTACTAACAATTAACTACCTTGCTATAAAAACAAGTCCATACATTTATGTTCTGACATTTTTCAGCACTACTTGGGCTTTGTTTGACATGATCTGTAAGATCAATTTTGAACAGTGTCAAGTAACTAAAGTGTCCTCCAAAGGCTTGAGATGTACCAGCATTCAAACTTGCTTTCAGAACAAGTCCATATTTCTTTTCAACATTTGGTCCATACATTATTTTCTCTGGGGAAGCAATGTTCAACACAGCAGAGTAGCAGTTTCCTCCCACATAAGTCCTGAGATGTGCTGTCATCAGTCTATAAACGAGGCCTCAGCAGTTTGTTTCTAAGTCCACGTATCCTAGCTGAACAGTGGTCGGGTTTTATCTTCATGGTGACCCTCTGCAGGAATTCAAACGAGTACTTCATATTGCAAGGATACTCCAGATTAAGGCAGTAGATGGTGCCCATTAGCATAGCAAACCCAGTAGGCACATCTCTGAGGCCATGAAGAACGGCTGTCTCCTCTACCACCACAGCCACATTGAAGATTTCAAGAGGAAAAGCATCATTCAGGACACCTTCATGTCCAATCAGAAGTCCAACACGCATTCCCTTCATGATGACATCCAGGGTTTCACCATGAACCTAAGACAAATTGACAGATTTAGTCCCAATTTAAATTGCATGTAAATTCTATTAAATAACATGCTGTACAATTGGTCAAGATATGGACACTAAAATGACTTTGGACTTTGGTACCCACCAACTAAAATATCCGCTAAAATAAAATGGGGTCAGTGGTCTATTAAACTATTTTAGAATTTGAGGCTTTGACAAACACTATGAATTAGCATGGAAAACAGTGGTAATATGGTCACATTCGCAGAGCATGGCCAATGTGCTGAATTTTTCCTTTTCACCACGCAAGAAAGTGGCAACGTTATTAAATGTTATCAACAGCACTATTAAAAGAATACAGACTCACCTCCTCGCTGCTTTTGTGTTTCTCAGGGGGAATTCATGTACTCCATGTTGATACACTCCATTTTGCAGTTGCACTCAGTCTGCCTCAACTTGTAGTCGTAGTCAGGTGCGTCCCTCCGCCGCTGGAAGTAGTCCACTGTTGTTTTCTACAAAGTGTTAGCTGTCGTTGTAATACTATAGCTTATCCTTTGCGGAAAACTGGGTAGCACCACACTTCAGTGGTATCACCGGTATATAGTAATAATTCTGTCTAACTCAAAAATGGCGGCTACTTCTCTGTATTTCCCGGTTTTTTCTCAGCATCACCCCACCTCCTCCCCCTTTCCCTTTTTCAATCAATAACTTACAGACATGAGTTAAATGAACACTGACCACCCAGACAAAACTCACAAGTAGTCAAGACAATGGATTACTTTAAGTTTAATTTTCGAAAACTTATAAACTTGAGTTCAATATCCAAAACGTGTCATGACAAGTGGAGTTAAAGAGAAGAAATAAGTTTACATAACTTAACGGGGCTATGATGTTTTACAGTGTACCCATATGTACATTGAAACAGTTTTCGCTTGGTGTAATCATTCCTCCTGTTAATATTGACATTAAAATGTCTGTGCATTTCTAATATATGCGGTGGGGGACAAAAGCAACACTCCTTCTATGCTAAATGCATTACAAAGTTTATCCAAACTACCAAAGCTTCATATTACTGTAACCTCAAAAAATTGAAAACAGGACTGTGGATTTTGTCCTTTGTTTGTTCATTGGAGACATGTTAAGGAGAGATATTTTAATGGTCAGTATGAACAGAGGGATATTACAGCAAGCAAAAACTGTACAACTGTATGAGTGAGTCAGTATTAAGACAGACTTGGAAAAAAAATTAACCTAAAGAAATTTAAGACTTCAAAGTTGAACATGAACATTTCAGGATCCCTTAACATTTGTGCTACTTGGTGTCTTTCACCAAGTAGCTGGTTCAGTCACCAGAAACCCTGCGCCTTCAAGAAACAGTTATGGTCATTTACAAGTAACATCCACTTGAGTGTAGAACTGGGAGTTAATGTGGCTTGGGGGCACAATGGCACATCAGTTGCACTTTAAGGAACTTAAATCTTAAAGATCTGTGTGAGAGCTTAAAGGTGGCACTGGACATGATGCTAAAGATGTCCACAGAATTGTTAAGCATCAAATGTAAAGGCAATCTGAAAGAGGTTAGGCTTCACTGCCCTTCACTGCCTTTGAAGGGCTGGTAGCCCTTCAAAGGCAGTGACAGAATGCACTTTAGAGTCGAGGGATGCAAACAGTGAATTGGGATCATGATTGAAAAGGTGTGGAATGTTAGTTCCAGCAGTGTATACTTCCAACACTGCCCACATTATTTCCAGTCCTGCCTGTTTTTCAGCAGTGTGACAGTATATATTTTACCATCTCAAATGTGGTCTGACTATAATTTTGGTCAATTAAAAAAAAAAAAGTGTGTGTGTATATATATATATATATATATATATATATAAAACTAATGCTGACCATTATCTCAAACAATTAACTTGCAGTGACACCACACCTCATCATGCTTTTCTTTAAGATTTCGATAGTAAACAAATAACTAAATAAAAAAATAACCAGATTTATTTATATAGAGTGCAAGTCTTTTATTTTTTTGGTGGAACGCTGTCCTGCCCAGACATTTTGACAACGGCTAATGTTAATTTAGCTGGTCCGTCTGCCTTCACAGAGAGCAGCTGCGCTCACGGCACTTGAATCAGGTTGTGGGTTGCCAGGTTGTGGTGACAGATGATGTTGAAATTGTATGTAGTGTGTGGATTATGTGTGTAGATTGTGTTTCATAGATGATCTGGCAACTTGGGTGACGTTAGACAAACATGCAAAACTTATGGATCCGTTTATGATGATTATTCATAATAAAGTTTGAGGGCCATGCAAATTACGGGAGTTTCCTGGGAGTAAACAACAAAATAGGTGTGTGCTGGGAGATGGCCTTGAAATATGTGAGAAACCCGGGAAAAACGGGGTGATGGCAGGTCTGCTGTTTTCTGATCTGCCCTACCCTTATGGTTAAGGTTTGGGTAGGATTAGGTACCAAAACGACTTGGTTAAGGTAAGGAAACGATTGTGGTCATGGTTAAAAGAAATATTTAGTTAGCATAAAAAAAGAAAACAATGCTGACTGTTGGTAGAAAATAGGATACAGCCACATGCTTTGTTGGCCAAGCCATCCACCCAAAGAGGTTCTGCAAAGCTACATACTGTATAACAATGTCGCACTACTTTCACCTTTGCTCCAGACATGCAAGAGTCACATAGCTGCAGGAGGTCCACGTGAGTTAAAAGGATAATGTACAGTTGGTGACATCTTACATTAAACAGTTGCTGTTTGGTTGACAAGACCTCAAGAATTCAATGTCTTCATCCGTATTACCACGCCTATCAAGCCAGCCTCAAGTCACTGCAGGACATATACAAATTATATGGAAACCAATTGCTGTTTAGGGGGTAGTAAACACATTTAAAAATGTGAAACTCTGGCGTGCTTTGAAAAACAATCAGTAGTAATGTTTCTAAGTATTTATAATTTGTATTAAAAGGGCAACATATGCAAAATCTGTGGTATGTGTTAGGGTTCACAGGGACAATCCAATAATTGGTGATCGGATTGTAGTAGTGGGACCCAAACGCAGACATACTCAGAGGTGGAAGTGGTAAACAAGGTTTATTGATCTTGATATGAGTGGAAACAGGTGCATGAAACAAGATAAGTCCAAAACACAAAACATGAATTGATCAGAGATCACCAAACAAAAAGGCATTTTACATGGAGTATGAGTTAAGTCCAGTAACAGGTGATCCATGAACAAAGTACACAGAACTAGAAAACCATAACAAAAACACTTAACTTAACAGCGACAAACTAACAGTGACTGTGACATGTCTGACTGTGACATGTC